>JAPYYX010000405.1:0-60114 GCA_030522605.1 Cremastinae sp. B BG-2022a | reverse complement strand
TCTTTTTCGATCTGCTATGTTAATTGATTTTTCGCTTTAGTTTTTGTTCAAACGTGTTTTTAAATCACCAAATATAATGTTCTTAACAAATAAAAGACTTTTTTGCCCTCCCCTCCCCTATCTACAAAGTTTATATTAAATTTTTTTTACGAATCAATTTTTTTCATTCTGTTTTTATTCCGCGATTCTTATATCAATCTCAAAAATTGCTATTGAATTTTTTTCAATGCTCGTCATATTCGGGTGGCTAAGTAGCAGGAGAACTTTTTTCAGTGGCAGAGCATGAAAGGTCGCCTGCAGCTCAAGCAGAATTAGTGGGAAAGTGATCTCGTTTCTCGAAGGGGTCGGTATAACTCGATTTGTAACGGGCGACACTGATACACGCGTCGTACATCGATGGAGACCGAATGTATACACACCAACGAGGGGAAATATTCGGTTTCGCATATATACACACGAGAGTCGCGCACCGTTCGACATAAATTTTCGTGCCCTTTTGTCAGCTAAACGTGCCGCCAGCGAAAAATCAAACGAGACGAAACATAAATAAAAATGCTCTCGCTGTGATGATTTTTCCCAACATTTTTTGCACCGAGAACAAAAAAATTTGAAACAATTTTCATATGTTTCGAAAATATACAGAAAAGCTCATTTTTTAATTTCGAAGTCTCCATCACGCAATCTCATTTTATTATTAATTATTTTTAATGAACTTGCGCTTTATTATCTCAAAATCTTCACACAATAAAGTTTTTAATGACGCGAAAGAGAGAGAGCGAAAATCGATAATTATCTCAACGAGTGGAAAATGCTGCGTTAGGGGAAGAATCGTAATAAATTAATTCATGAAAAAAAAAATCGCATAGCTTCGTGAATTTAGATTTTCATGTCAGAATTTGTGGATACGTGCTCGTCCAAGGGCTAGAATGTGTAGTATTTGAAACGTGAGAAACGGAGAGAGATGGAGGGTTGATGGGAATTTAATGAGAAGTCTGCAAGCTCGACAGATTTCGCCCTCGGATTATTACATGCACGCGTCAAGTACGTAATGCACGCTCGCAGACACGCAAACGGTACGTGTTTTACTCGACGTGCACATATACGTGCACGAAAATATATATTATATACGCGAGTACCCTAAACGAGAAAATTTTAATGAAATCAGCGCCCATCGCGATATTGAATACATTTTTTTATCGACCCTCTTTTTCTCATTAGACAGTTACAGCGTTTTTTCATCAATTTCAATTAACAATGGCAATAATATAACATAAATAATTTAAAACACAAACAATACAATTTTTACCCGGAGTGATCGTTGAATAAAATAGAAAAAGGATATCAAGAACTTCAATAAATGGAAATGTGTTCAAGCGTTTGTACCGACGAGTCGAGAAATATTTTGGACCCGGTTAAAGCGGCTCGGAAAAAAAACAATTCTCGCTTCCGAGAGATATTTCCGCTATTATTTAATTTCGGCGTGGATGACTATGGGAAAAAGTGAAGAAAAAGGTTACGGCATGGATGAAAAGGAGAGAGAGAGAGAGAAATAAAAAGAAAACACTTTCGACAATAGTATAAACGGTGAAGAGGAAACTCGAGGAAAATTCGCGAGAGGACTCGTGCGAGGGCCTCTGTTTTCTTTTTCACTGCGTTTGTTTGTACCGTTATAGCGCACGAAACTGGCTATAACCCTCCTTTGTACCGCGTATATACATATGTATATTACATTTTGCTGAATTCGCAAGGGTTTCTCTCTCTCTCTCTCTCTTCGTGGCTCCTCTTTGTGCGTCTATCCGGCTTTGTCATTCCATGGGCAATATCAAACCGCAAGATACAAACCTCTCGGGTTAACACAAAAAGCCCGATGGTTTGAGGCGAAGAACACATAGGCAAACAAAGAGAAAGAGAATTTGCGTCGATACTGAACAATTTCGCAAAAGCTCGACCCTTTATACCTATCTCCCTCTCTTTATACTTTTTACTCTTTTTTTCGCGCGCTCTCTTTCTCTCTCTCTCTCTCTCTCTCGCTGGCAAGCAAATATAAACGCGGTAATTGGCTCGACGAAATATTCTCGGGCGGCAAAACCTTTATAACCACCGAACCGTTAATCATTTTCCAGTTTCACGGTGAATAATCGTATCGAAAGCAGAAAGTTAAGAACGAGAGTACGGGGAAAATGCGAAACGGAAAAAAACCGAGAGAGCCAGGAGAAGGAAAGTACAAGGGAGAAAATGGAAGAGATTAAATAAAGAAATGAGAGAAATGTTTGTGATCGTGGGAATAAGGAAGAGCGGCGCTTTGAATGATCGACCCCGTTCCTTGAACTTTTTATCAAAGGAATTTTTTCACTCGATTTGTATTGCCCGATAATGTTAAAGCGATCGTCCCTCCGACCCTATTGGGCTCTCTATCCCCGAATCGCGCGAACTCGGTAAAAAAAAGCGAAAAAGATTCTCAACTGAATTTTTTTGTCCTTCACCTTTATTCAGAAATATTTGCGAGAGGTGACGGAGAGCCTCATGATTTTATAATCTAAAATTTTTTTATTTTGCAACCCTTTAGATTTGAAACAAAAAGTGAAAATGAACCAAAATATTCTCCTTTGTTTCAAATTAATTTGACGGACGAGAAAAAAATCTCTTTTGTCTTCGATCGACAGGGAAAAAGATTCGTTTTTTTTGTTTTCTAATGCTCAGGATCGGGATTCCAGAACGTCGAGACAGACACAAAAACGTTGGAGACAAGAATGAGAAAAAGTATTAAGGGGGAAGAAATCGCGAGCTCCGGCTCGGTGAAGTTCAAAAGTAACGGCAATGAGACGCGATACCTGGGAGAACCGTTCACCCGAGAGAAAAAAGGAAGATTAGGTACGGGGGAAAGGACCAAGAACGATGAGAAGAGAGGAGAGGGATAAATAAAAGGAACGGGAGGGCCCCTCGTGATGGATTTATGGCTCCGCTCGGAGTCGCGGCCGTTTCGCATCTCACCGTTGACCAGAAACATAGGGGGAAATAACACACGTTCATTCCTAGCTATTTACACATACGTGTTCGAATAACCGACCTCCCGTGCCAATTGTTTTTTTTTCACCTTTTCCGTAGCTCTTTCACAAAAAAAAACGAAAAAGTTGATAAATGGACCGTGTTAATGTTCAGGACTTTATTTTGATAAAAAAGGGGTACAAAAATCAGAGTGAAAAGATATTTAATAAATGCGATAAAAGTATTTCCAAAAAAAAACACAAATAAAATATAACAGAGAATATCGAACAATAAATGCATCGCGATGTCTCGTATTCTATGTACAAACAGCAGGAAGCGAGCGTTTTTCGTATCGTGGACAATGCAGACAACGTAATATGTGTACCGAGGATAAGAGAAATGATTTCGGAGCGGAGAAAGATAGGCAGAAAAAGAAGTAATCGTGCTCGGGAGTGCTCAGCGAGCAGAGAGAGGGAAAAGGAATAGAGCGATGATAGAGAAGGAGACGACGAGAATCCTTCGGGAAACGTTTTTCCATTTTTGAAAGCCTCATCTTTTCGTGGATATACATTTACAGATAATCCGCGCACGTGCATGCACGCGTACGGATTTCAGTGTATGAAATATAATATCCGGACAGACGCGGTGGAGAATCATATCGGCAAAAATTATGCGGTATATCACTCCTGGGAAATATATATATAGCATCCGTACGCGGGGAATCCCTGGCGAAAAGAAAAGGGCGAGATGATAAAGAATGAGAGAAAAAAAATAACTCCGTAGAAAGTAAAAGGGCCGAGTGTGCATGTAGAACAGGAGTAAAAAAGGTGCGTGGATGAGAGAAAAAGAGCAGATGCGTATTCGCGAGGTTGCGCCCCAAAATTCCCTGGAGTACTTGAAAAAAAAAATTCTTGCGCTCGAAAAAAATGTGCAAATGATTTTTGATAATTATTTTTTGGTTCTCTTGATTATTATCGAGCATAAGAATTTATTCTTATGCGAAAAAGTTAGGAATTTATCGTCGAAAATTAAAAAAAAAAAAATCAGGAATTGTAAATCATCGATTTTATTTTATTTTTTTCAGTAATATCGATAAGTGGCCAACAAGACGGGGATTTGTATTTTTCCGTGAGTCCGAAGGATGAAACCGCGATCGAGGGAACGCCGGTACGACTGAGATGCGAGACTCAGCCGAGCAAGGGAGTCAAATACACGTGGAAAGTCGACGGACAGCCGCTCGCTCCGAATCCAAGAAGACACCAGGTTGGCGGCGACCTGTACATAACGAGGGTCAACCGGATATTCGACAGTGGAAATTTCGTTTGTGTCGCTCAGCACGAGTCAACTGGATATTTGATCGAAAGCTCGGCTGCGAAAATCGACGTTCAATGTGAGCTGAAGACATTTTTAAATAACGTTTTTTTTTACTCATTTTTTCTTGATTCGCATGTTTTAATATTCGTGAAACTCACTTGGAGTGAAACACACCGAGCGAGATTATGGGAAATCGCACAGCCCCGTGCGATTCGTCCGGAGATATACTTGATGTATTTTAATGATTTAAAAAACTCGAGAACTTTGCGTCTCGCGGCACGAGAGGGTGCAGCAATTTCCCACTCGCATTTTATTTCTCTTTATCTTCCCGATATATATGCTAAGGCTAAAAGTATTTCTCACTTGCTTAAATGACGGCTCGAATCGGCGTGCAGGGTCGCATTTTTTAATAGCGAAAAATGTTTTTTGCCCCGATGGAAAACGAGAGGAGAGAAAATAAAGAAACATTCTCGTGCGAGAGAGGCGTTGAAACACGTGTCTACTTCATTACGAGTGTCTCCGAGCACCACGCGAATATCATTTTAATACTTAACGAAGGAAAATTCGAGGGAAATGAAAAAAAAAAATTTTATACATCGGGTTGAAAATAAAAATTGCGGAGAGTTATGTTATTATTTAATGTGCTCCGAAGCAGGAGTCTCGAGTTTGTCGTTAGCGTCGCGCACTTTCAATTTGTTTGTGTTATTTTGTTTTATTATACTTTATTTTTCTCAATCGAGATGCTCGTTACGATCTCACACATCGTTTCGTAATTATTGTTGAGCCCGTCACGGATGAGTGCGCGCCGAGTGCATTTAGCACATTTTCGTCGGGTGTGAATTTTCACGAATTCGTTTAATCATTGTAGATTTTCATAATATTCATCATATACGATCTTCTTTGCAGGATTTTTTTCGCGAGAGACGAGACCTGTAAAAAATAATGTTTGGAAATAATTGAAATCTCACAACTGCAATGAAAGGAAAAAAATCATCCCGTTGAAAATATTAATAATAGACATTCGTTATACATCGAATTTCGCGGAGGCTTGATTTTTTCATTTTTATATATTACAACGGGATAATGACAAGTCCAAAAGTGACTCGCGAATCGCGATTATGAACGAAATGACGACAATGTCTTAATCATTGTAGATTTTCATAATATTCATCATATACGATCTTCTTTGCAGGATTTTT
Organism: Cremastinae sp. B BG-2022a; assembly: GCA_030522605.1. Lineage (NCBI taxonomy): Eukaryota > Metazoa > Arthropoda > Insecta > Hymenoptera > Ichneumonidae > Cremastinae sp. B BG-2022a. The sequence goes on along the minus strand of JAPYYX010000405.1, from coordinate 54,616 downwards.
TTCGCGAGAGACGAGACCTGTAAAAAATAAGGTTCGGAAATAATTGAAATCTCACATCTGCAATGAAACGAGAAAAATCATATCCCGTCGAAAATATTAATAATAGAGATTCTTTATTATGCATCGAATTTCGCGAAGGCTTCTTTTTTTAATTTTTATATATTACAACGGGATAATGACGAGTCCACAAGTGACTCGCGAATCGCGATTATGAACGAAATGACGACAAAGTCGGATCATTAATTGATGCGGTCGATTCATGGAATCTGCGGGCTCAATCAATTTTATTTCTCTCTCGGATAAAAAATCTTTCTCCCTCGCATCCGTCCCTCCCGATTCGCGGCTCTATAGATAAATGCCAATTAGTGATTATGAGGATGGTACATTCACTCGATACTCGAGTTATGCCCGGGGGAAAATTCGTTCATACGCTTACGTTTAAATTTATCGGGGGCTTTCGTATACATTTTGAAATAACCGAGCGTGTACCTCAGGCGCACGCTCCCTGAAAGAGAAAACGATGAAAATGTAAAAAATAAAAAGAAAGAGAGATCCTCGATGAATCTTTATTGTCGAGAGCACACGCTGTAACCGATATTCCCTCTCTCATACCTCGCGCGTTCTATACACACTATACAATTTATCGACGACGAATCCGCGTCCCGTGAATCGAGAGAAAAGTTTTACATCTCCCTTTTGAAAAGGAGATACAAAAGTCTAGAAAAAAAAATGTCATCGTCGTAAAAATCCGCGTCCCGGAAATTGCGAAAGAAAGCGACTTCCTTTTTTTCGGCAAAAACAATTTATTTTGGATCTAATAGTTTGGAGAACGTTTCGCGTGTAATTGTCTTTTTCTCGCATTAAATATTTCCTCTGGCACTCTCGCTTGTTTTTTCAACCCCTCGAAATCTCGTGGCAATAATAAACGCGAGTCGGGAGTACAACCGGGAGGAAAGAAAGACGACGACAGGGAGATAGAGATGGAACGGGAGGGAACTCTTTGTGAAAATAATAATAATAATAATGATAATAATAATAATAATGACAAGGGATAATAATAAAAAAAAACATATAATAATATCTGGATGTCGGGTGAGATCTTGGCCAGGCTTCTGAAATATTTTCTCCGTACGTATATATAGCGTATACATTATAATATGCGTTGCCCGTGTATACCTTTTTATATATTTTATGTACGAATAGCGTGTACGTGCCAGGAGAGGCTTCGTATGAATACGTATGTACCGGGGCCTGAATCGAAGCTACGAGTCTACGAACGAGAACTCTTCTCGTCCTCTTTCTCCCTGCGACAATGGAAAGGAAGTTGTTCAGTGTATAAGCCCAAGAGAGGGCTCCCTTACTGCGTTTTGTCGAGTATATATACAGGGTGTGACAGAAGTGACTCCGGAGGGAAAGCAGAGAAATCGGTACTTGAAATTTCGGCGTTTGGGGGATCGATTTTCAACCCCTCGAGGACCTCCCGGCTCGATTTTTTTTAAACGGAATATAATTCTTGGTGGCGAGGTTTTTTCTTTTTTTTTTCATCGTAATTTGATTAGAATTTTTTTCAAATAGCGATCAACGTTTTCAGAATTCGCAAATAATTTTCGGACACTTTGTTCGAGTGTATAAATTTATGAAAAATCAATTTTGCTTCGCTGTGGAACCTCCGAGCTCCTTTTTCAAGAATCTGAAAACCCCTCGAGCTTTCGCGATCTCGGTAAATAATGGAAAATTAACCCTCGACTCGCGTCTTCGCAGTAGTTCCGCTCGAGATAAGAAAAAAAAAGAGGAATTCGTGAAGAAGCATTTTAAGTCTCTCGTATATTTTTTGTTTCCGCATCTGAGTATTAAGATCTCGCCCTTTCTCTCGACTCAATCCTTTTTCGTACACTTTTTTCCCCATTTTTTGTCCCGAGGTTGGGAACGTCATCGCATGGCAGAAAAGCACGTGAAGAGGTTGAATTCAATTCAGAAAGTTCCGTTCGCATTTTCATTGTCTCGCGCCTTTTTTTCCTATCTTTCTCCCGTTGCATACACGCGCACCGGAGGAGAGACAGAGAGAGCGAGCCAGGGAGAAAAAAAGAGAGTGAAAGCTTTCTATATAAAATAAAAAAGCTGTATATAGATACGAGTGAATTTGTATGGCATAATACGCGCGATACCAGAAGAAGAAAAAAAAGGAGAGGAGAAATGGAAGGAGGCGCGCAGCCAGCAAAGTATATATAAGAGCTAATCGTTGAGTCTCCCAGAATCCTCGCTCTTTCTTTCGCTTCTTTTCTCTTTTTTATTTCCTTTTCTCTCTTTCTCCGTCTCTCTCGTTTTCCGTAAGCCATCCCGGCGAAGGGAAGGGAAGGGCTGACGTTTGCCTGAAAAGCTGCTGCATTTTTAAGCGCGCACACACTCGCGAATAAAAAAAACGCACACACTAAAAAGCGGCGCTGCGGAGCGCATCACCATTGTGAGAAATGAAAATTGCGTGTGCGCTGGCGCGTTTTAAACGAAAGCTCGGGTTTCACACTGCTCCACACACAGCCGCATTATTGTATGTGTGTGGAATTCACATTGTGCGCGTGTACGTACATACACGCGCTCTTGCTGAAGAACCCAAGAAAGCAGGTCCTGTCGGGACCTCAAAATACTCGAGGAAAGAAAGGAGCAAACGAGACATTTATACCAGCTACTTGGCCGACCCCCGGGCGAAAGGGCTAAAAAAATGAAAAAAAGGAACTGAAGAGATCGAGAAAATCTGAAAACGATCTCACCCTCTTCTCTCGTATACTTACAAAATTCGAGACTTTGGTATTGAAATACTGAAAAATGAATTCTCATGACACGAATACAGATGCAAATTATTTTACGTAAATTTTATAACAATCTCATCATTTTATTGTATAAATTAAAAAAAAATTTATTATCATCTTTTATTTCAATAAAAAAATATTCTCCAGCCATTACGCACTCGAATGAAAAATTTCAGAAGGAAGAGCTTTCCTTCAATTTGCAAGGTATTCGTAAAATGAAAAGGATCCCGGACTGATAAAAAAATTATTTCCTCGTGATATAACGCATTCAAGAACGTTTGAGAAGGAGGCGTATAGGGATTGAAGAAAAAGCGTAGATATATATGAGATTGAAATAACGAGTAGATAAAAACGCGAGCTCCGACTATTCGAGGCTAAACGAGCAAAAGGCTGAAGAGTTTTCTCGACTCGGCACCTGTAATGACTGCCCATACGTAAAAACTTTGTGCAGATCCAGAGAAGCTGGGTTGGCTCTAAATTCTCTCGTGTATATGCGCGCGTCGAAATCTCGAGAGCGGGACTTCCGCAACGTCCGTAATTCGGTCGTTCAACTAATTAGCAAGAACCGAGTAAAAAGTTAATTAGTAAGAAACGTAATTAATTTAGAAACGGGAGAAGCTTTTCCTCGTTTCCCTCTTCCCGTTTTTTTCTCTTTCTTCTTTCGCATTCACGATGTCCCCGTGTGCGGAAGACGCGTTCGGAAGTGAAAGAGAGATGAAAAGAGGAAAAATAAAGAATCGCCACAACGACGGAAACCTCTCCGGGCGAAACTCTCCTCGTCATCGTCTCGTTATCGCAATTATCACTATGACAATTCGAGCGAACAATTGCACGAATTTTCGAGAGTCTAATGAATTCCCAAAAAACAAATCCTCCAGTCAAATACACGCTCGTCTAATTTCATGAAAACTCATCATTAAATCTCGTTACGTTCAATAGCGATTTTAATTGTCTTTGTGTTTTCATTCTCCTCTTGAAAAAAAAAATCTTACTCTTTTGAACCCTGACAAAGAGAGAGGTAAAAAAAGGACAATTAGAGTTTTATTTGAGTAAAAGCGACACTTTTGTTCGGATGAATCAACGCGAGAGTGACTAACTCGTTCGACAATTTATTATCGATAACTCGACGTTTCCCGTACGGAACTTTGGGTCTACGAGGTAGAAATTTGTCAGGCAGGGAGACTGAAGAGACGGAAATTTTATTTGAAGGGTAAAACTCTCGCTCTGCATCGTGAAATCTCTGCGTGTGCAAAGGTTCGTTATGACCGATCATCGATCTCCCACACCGATGGTGTGTCTCGTCGCTTCGTTAAGTCTGGATTTATATTTTGTACATGCATATATACGCCAGGTCGCATCGATCGAGCATCATTTGGCAGATCGGAAGATAAACGAGCGCGCCGAGAGCGGAAAAAGATAGAAAAACGTCGAACTTTTCCTTCTCTCATTCTCTTCCTCTCTCTTCCGCAATTTTTTTATTCCGGAGACAATTTGGATGACAATGGAATAAGAGAAAAAGTAAAAAAAGAAGGAAGTTAAGAACAGCCGAGAGAGAGAGATGGAAAGTTAAGAATCGAGATGGAATGAGAGACAAACAGTGGATGCCCCTTATGCAGTCTCAGGGATCTCGTTAATAGACGACGCAGGGGACGAGGAAATTTTTCTTCTCTCTGCATCTCGGTCTCATCGGTTTCTCGAGCAACGCGAGAACGTTTCCTCTATTCCCCGACAAAATCGATATTCATGCGATGTATATAGGATCATTTAATCTCATCTTGACGAACTTTTACGTCGAATGGTTTCCATCCATCCGCCGATTTTTTCTTCTTCATTTTCCTGATTCTGTCTCTCTCCCTCTATCTCTGTTTCTCTCTTGGGTTTTATCTTTCCGTTCTATTACTTTTGCTTTTATTTTTCTATTTTTATCTATCTCTGGGCTATGTCTTTATCTCTCCTTTCTTTGTGTTTCGCCGTATCTCCCTCTATTATTTATAAAAATCTCCCTTTATCCTGTCAACTCGTCTTTCGTCTCTTCGTCATCTTCGCTGCTCGCCTGGCAACGTACACGCGAACCAGACGGGTCGTTGTGTACGGGAAAACAGAGAGAGAGAAAGAGAGAGCAAAAGAGATAAACTGAAGAGACGGCATCGACCGGATAGCCCTTTAATCTCGGAATTACCGGAATGAGACACTCTCACGGCGTACTCCCTGCCAGATATATTTCTCTTTCTCTCTCTTGCTCTGCCTGTCTTTTATCACAAAGTTTGCACTAACCATCGTGAATATGCGACTGCAAAGAGACACGCGACAGTGAACTCCCGTCTAAATCCGTGCGAAATTCCATCGCGAAGCCAACGAGTTTCTCTCTCCTCTTTCATTTTCAAATCCCGAACGATTTTCGCTCAAACTTTCGCTCCGACCTCAACTTCGAATATCCTTTCATTTTTTTTTATTTATTTATTTGTCAGCTTGAAACTTTCATTTACACGAGTTTGCTCTTCTGTCAGAAAAAGCCCTGCAGCGATTTTCCAAAGTTTCTTTTTTTTTAGGGTATGTGAAAAGGAGAGAAAAATCACTGCGAAGAATTTCGAGACGATTGTTTCGACTCGGAATTCTATACGCACGTTTTTTTTTCCTTCAAATTAAAAATCCTCGAGTGCATGTCATATCTCCTCTCTTTTCTCGTTCTCTCGAGCATCCACCAGTGCACACTTGACAGGACACGCGTATATATATATCCATTGTACATACACTCGTGCGTACGCGTTTTCCTGAGGATTTTTAAATCTGTACGTGGCGCGGATGTACTCGTCTGGACTGGAAGTTGCGCGAGACTCTCGACGAGAACATCCATCTCAAGCACGAGCTTATTGTTCACATCGTGCATGCGGATATAACTTATGTATAATTGGCTGCGAGAGTGCATATCAACGATAAAGGCGTCGAGTTGTTTTACCCTCGAGAGAGAAAGACGTTCTCGAGTACACCTCGCGAATTCGAAGGAACAACTTCGAATTTTCGTCAGACGTAACAAACGCACGTACAATTGTCAAATTTCATTTTACACTGTCGTATGAATTTCGAAATGGTCATTTTTATGTTGGCGTTCGCGTGATCCAATTAAAGGACAACGTATACAATAATGAAAAAAATTTAGCAGTAAAAGAAAGTATGTGAGAGGAAAGCATCATCAAAAGTTTTACGACGACAATACGACTTTCTTCCGCATGATTGTATTTTCTCGTTATGAAGAAAATTCCTCAAGTGACTTTTAATATGAAGGAACAATTTCGAGTTTTCGTCAAACATAACAAATGTAGGGTGTAGAGGGGGGCAAAATTAATATTTTAAAATTTTATAAAGTTTAATATCAAATACCGTTTTCTTTGCCAACAACATAATATTTGGTGATTCCAAAACACATTCAAACAAAAATAGAAATTAAGGCAGATCCCTGCTCAAAATTTGTCTACTGAACAATGCAAAAAGACAATATCCAATCTGTATAACAATATCGAGCAGACAAATTTTGAGCAGAGATGTTATTGTTCTGCCAAAATTAAAAAAATCAAAAACCAACACAGAAAAAGATTTTTTTTTGGGAACGAGACACATTTAAACGAAAATCAAAATGAATCATCAATTAAATACTTGAAATAAAACGTCAAAGCTAATAATAAATTAATATTATTAAAAAAAAAAATTTCTTACTTTTTTTGGAGGGGTGTACCTCACTATGTTCGCTAAAATAATTTATTTTTTCTCATGGCAGCTGAAAATCAAATTTGTTTCCTTAAATTGTAATTAAGAACTAAAAAATTCAGCATATTTAAACCCTTGGAATCGGAAGATTTTCTTAAGTACCTCATTTTGTCCCCCTCTACCCTACGTTATATAAACGTTTTTCCAAATTAATTTCAATCAAGTAATGAAAAATCTTTTGTTTATTTAACACGTACCATAAATACATATAATATACGTAATGAAAAAAATATCCAGTATATGGTATAAGAAAAAAATGTCCGAAGAAAGAAACGTGAGAGGAAAAATGTCGTTAAAAGTTTCGCGAGGACAAAAGGACTCGTTTTTTCCGCATTTTTGTGTATTCTTTTGGCGAAAAAAGTGTGAGCGTAGGGAGGAAGAAATTCGATACTTGTCCTATCTACATGGGAAACTATCCGGAAGAGTTTGTCTGCTGATACGAGAGCTATGTTGAGGTGTGCACCGGGTCGTCCGGGTCTGTGTCTACGTGCAAGTCGAAGGGGGTGACGATGTATTGCGACTACGTGCTCCGAGTGGCGAGCGAATCCTCGAGGAGAGCCATCGAGCAACCTGCTCGCTTTTCCTCCAACACACCACCGGGATAACGAAAAAAGGAGAGAAAATAAGTGCGAACTCGGAACAAAAAAAGGGAGAGAACACTTCGCGGGAGGCCTTATACATGCCCATCTCGATGCTCCCTGTCCCGAATGACGTTTCTCACGTCAAGTGACGGAGAGTGGCCGAGGACTGGGGCGGAAAAGAATTTTTTTATTATTTTAAAATTGAGTATTATTCTATTATACTTATATCGTTTCAATTTATTCTAACATTCAAAATGTTTAAAATATCGCAAAAAAAGATTAACTAATATCAAATTAATTTCAAAAAATCACTGCAATTTTTTATTTTTATGTTGAACGTTTTTCGATTTTTATTCGAAATCTCATCGCTCCAAAAGGATTTCGGTCGTGAAAAAAAAATGACGAAGAAATCGACAAGTCGTATAAAAAGCTTCAAGTTATAAAATGTTTGGAGCTACGGTATCTCCTCGCTCCTTTTTCCAGGATATTTTCGACGTATCTTCGACACAGCCGAGCCCGAAGATAAAAACAACGAGAGAGCAGATAACCTCGGACGTTTTATTGCCTCCTCTCTCTGTCTCTTCCCCTCTCTTTCATCTCTCGTTCTCTCTATATCTCTTCTCCCTTCCTGTTTAAAGCTGGCGGGACAAACGATATTAAATATTTGCTGAACGCGAACGTGTGTTGATTCATTTCTCTCCGATTGATCCAAATAAGTTTGCCGAGAAACAAATTCGTTAGAAACTCTCAAACAAAACCAATTCCAATTATATCTCTTTAAAAAGAAATCGAAGAAAAGTGTGGAAAAATTAATAATGAAAAATTGTTTCGCTGATCTCGCAAAATTTCTGGCGTATTGCGCCTCACTGACTCGCGTAACCGTAACGAGGCATTGACAGCAATAATAATAACAGTCATAATGAGAAGTAAAATGAGGACTACTCGTTATTTCGTAGTGCCTTCGCTATTTTGCCTCTTCGTACTTGTATGTACGTTTGCATTTATGTATACGAGATACTTCAATGAAAACGAGCCCTCGAATTCTCGACGGTCGTCGTGATTTTCGGCTTCTTGACTCCATCCCTTCACATAAACAAGCGCACTATGAAACATTCATGCATATTAAATTATATACCCGTATACACGGTGTACGTGAATGTGATGTAGACGTCGAGATGAGGACACGGGTATAGAAAAACCACGTAAAAGAAGCTCTCGTTGACTCGCTGGCTTTTTTTTCATCCTCTCGTGGCTCCCGCGATGCACGCCGTGGAATCTTTTTATCCGGAGATATGGAACGGGAGCGCCGGAAGGATCGAGTTCGATTTTTGTATTTCTCATCGGATGAGCTCTCGTTTGGTGGAAAAAACTCGCAATCGAGAACAGCAAAGATTTTCTTAATTGGCCACTTCGTGAAAAGTTTCTCTGTCTCCAAACAGAGATATCTCATTTTGATAAGAATTTTCATGACACGGTGTATCGATCAACGGATCTAAACAGACGAATCAAAACAGAGTTTAATCTAAACATTCGGATCTAAATCCCTTTCAATTATTATGGGATACTCTCCTTTCGTCTCTTTCTATTTTCTTATCGCTATATATACGAAGGGACGGTCGGGGTGGAAGCGAGGGTAAAATCTATCGAAGCCCAGCCGTCACTACTGAAGGGACGTCAGCCCGGAGAAGACAGAAATACACTCGCGCAAAAGTGTGTGTCCCGGGGAGAGGAAAACGTGTTGGTTCGATTTTAGGCTGTGTGCGCGTGTATGTGTGTCTTTCTCTCTTTCTCCCTCTCTCTCTCTTTCGCTCTGAATGTGCTAGTCTATGCATGTATGCCGTGGATGGCCATAAAACTTTATGGTGCGTTCGCATCGACCGAGACGAGGACCTAGAAGAGTCCGCCATCTACCACCACAGTCCAGGATCGGGCTGTAACCACGACAAACATCTGTGTACGAGCACACACACGTATACAACACGAAGCTCGAAGTACTGGCCTCGGGTCGCCATGGCAACCGGAGCAGTTACTACTCCTACGAGCAGCCATCCTACATTTTATACATTTACACACAAATACGTCTACATCAGACACAACCACGTGCCCTGTGTACCATACAGAAAATTTAGTGTACCGAGTGTCCCAAAAAAAAATTGTAAAAATTTTTGAAGGAGCGGATCGAGAACGAGTTTCCATATTAAAAAGTTTCATGAGATTTTTTCGCAAGATGTTTTTTTCATTCCAGTGATAACTCGAGAAGATTTCCTCGGAACGGAAAGAACTAGTTGAGAAGTCGACTTTTGGGACTTTAATTTCTGAGAGTCTCTTAGGATAATGGTATTGAGTTTTTGGACATCGTGTATACCAGGGATTTTGTACAGATATACAATTATATGCTTTCCATAGGACTGCTATCTGACTCTCACTCTCTCTCGCGTACCATTTTCTCCCTGGCCTCACTGCTTACTACCCCAACGTTTGCCAGTCTGCGACTTCCCCCTTCGGTCCTTTTCCTCTCTCTCTCTCTCTTTCTCTATCTATCTCTTTTCTCTTTTTCTCTTTCGCTCTTTCTTGCACTGATAATACTGTTTCTACTACCCCTAAAGCCTTACGAGAGAAGCACGTTCGCGCTCGCGCACACTCGGCTAGAGGAACTCGAAAACGTGAAGAGAGAAGGAGAGAGAGAGAGAGAGAGCGAGGAGACACCAGACTGCTCGACGTCACGAAAACTACGGGCGCTTCTCTCCTTCTTCTCGTCTCTACGCTGTTTTACCTCTATCTCCGGACTTTTTGTATTCGTGCGTTAATGCTCTTCAGGATGTACGAGATTCTCTGCACACCGACGCAGACTAATTTCGATTAAAAATTTACACCCGACACCTGAGAATAGACAGTCTGAAAAAAACATTTTATTCTCGCTTCTTTTTTTTATGGCGCGAATTTTTTATCTCCACTCTTGTTCGTGGTTTAATGGTTTTGGGAATGTTCAAAAGTTGCAACGCTCGGACAAGAGTAATTCTGATTAAAAGTTTTACTCCTCGACGCTTTAATTAAAATTGGCAGGAAACAACCAACGATTCTGTTGTATTTTTATTTTTTGTATTCGTTTGGAATGGATGAGATTAATTTCGATTAAAAATCTCGCCCTGAGTATATTTTGTAGAATATTTTAAAACGATTTTTATATCTCCTGAGCTTTTTTACGTGAATTTTAGAAAATTATGGACGAGGGGAAAAAATAATGTGAATCGAAATTTTTTTAAGCACTAATATGCGCGCGTGTGTGGGTAAGTTTTATCCATTCGAGTAAGTTACCATTCGTATATCTGGATCCTCGCTCTTGGATTTTCGTGCTCTCCGCCCCTTATTCACATGGACTATGCATGGCTTCGTGGATTCCGGCTGTTATTTTTCCGCCTCCCTCTTATCGCTTCTCGTCTTTTTTCCCCGCTCCCTTTTTTTAATCATAGACAAAGTTTGTATGGAGCGTATACGCGGTAATTCGAGTGCCAGTCTTCAACAGAATTTATTTCCACCCTCGTTTTCCATGAAATTAATTTCCTCGAAACAAAATTTTTACATCCTTTCACGTCTGTTAATGAACGAAAATAAAAAGAAAAGCTCGCATCTATCCAGAAAAATGTTCTGTTCCGGAAACTTTCCAACCATTTTTATAAACTTTCAATTGAATCTCGTTGTTCTGGAATTAAATCAGCGCTTTGTCGTATTTCCGGATATCTTGTACATTTTAATGTACATCCGAACCGTGAATGTAGAAATTTCGATAACGATTGAAAAAGGTCTCGAGATGAAAAGTTCATCGGAGAGTAAATCGTGAAAAAAATTCAATTTAAAATTATCGAAAAGTTTCATTTGCGTATGCATATAAAATTCGAATCGATCGCAATACGAGATTTTCGGATGAAAACGTCGCGCCTCGAGGGTTCCGGGTCGACTACTCTCTCGGCTTTATTTCATTGTATATTCAATCGATATTGAATATCGGAAATCTCGTGGCAAAACATGGGAAAATAATTCACTTGCAACTTGTCTCGTGAAAAAAACATGTTCGTCGGAGCGCGAAAATGAGAATGGAAAATACGTGCCGGCGGCTCGCGAAACAGGGAGGGAAATTGAACATAACGACGGCAGATTAGTCCCGAATATATATCCTCTGTACACACAATACACGCTGATCTTCTGTCCAGATCGGAACACGCACAAAAAATCCTTCCCCCCCCCCCCTGATGAAACGTTCGTGAGGCAGAGTGCATTTTATCGCGTCCGAACGATTTGCTCTCCTCTGTTTTCATGCTCCGAAATAAAAACACAGACCGAAATATCGAGTTATTTGACGCGCGGAGGTAAATATTCCCACAATTCCGATTTTTGGCCGGGATTAAAAAATCATGAAAAAGAGAAAAATCATAAAAATTCATTTCTCCACAAAAATTCCGTTGCATCAAAAGCGCGAGGATTTTTTGCGGTAAATTTCACCGAATAATATCGCTCGCGAAAGTAAAAATTTCGAGTCAAAAATTGCCGATTTTTTTTGTTGTCTGGGGAAAAATTAATTCCGTGGAATTCCGTGAAAAATTTCGTGTACGATTCTCGAAGGGTGTATATCTATACATAACCGAGAAGGGTATAATGTTTAAAGTGAACTCGGAGCTGTATACGGGTTTTGCTTGTTTGTTCTTCGTCCGGAGATAAACATTCGTGGGCAAAATTTCTCTCCCTCCGTTTGTGTGTCTGGGTACACGTGTACATGGGAAGAACGTGCGCTAAACGCGCTTCACTTTTCATGAGGAAAACTCGAGCCCTTTATCCCGACGTCTGGGCAATATAAACTCGACGACGAAGCATATTATACGTAAAAGATATGGAGATAGGGCCAAGGGATTCGAGCGGAAACGCGAGTGAGCGCTCAATGCTTCACAACTTTACAACAAGAATCTCTTGAATGCGCCTTGGATTATTCAGGTGATTTTCAGGCAAATCGTAACGAGACCGTGAGCTGGAAATAGCGAAGAAAAAAAAACAGAAAATAACAGAGACATCATTGTATCCTCGCTGAAGTAGAAAAAACGTCAGAATCAGGCTGAGGAAGAACCGAAAAATTCTACACATATTCAGAGATTTATTTTTCGGTTCAATGAGCTTTTGATCCTGACGAGCGATCGACGCGTTATTTCTCCCAAGGAGACTGCGATCATCAAAGATTCAAAAGCTATTTGGGGCATCAGCGACTTTCTCCGGAGATCGTTTGTCATATGGAAACAACTTCCGGTTCGCCATGGACCAGAAGCGTCAGAAGTGATCCCGGCTGCGTCGAGTGACACGTGAAAAATAAAAAGGAAGAGAGATGAGAGATTCGATGCTGGAGAGGGAGAGATGAGAAGAGAGAGAGCAGGAAGGAAGATGAGAGTGCGGATGGACGTGACGCGAGCTGCGCGCGGGTGTTTACACGGAAATTAATCTGGCGGTAAACATCCAAAGGGAAAGAAACAAGGAGGCTGGGCGAGAAAATGATGCTCAGAGACGAAAAAGGGACGATGATAATAATAAACGGCTCTTTCGCTCCCTCTCTCGGTGTGCTTCGTGAACTACCGGACTGGCAAGACTTCGCTCCTTAGCCGGAGGGAGACCAAGAGCGAGAGAGAGAGACAACTTCGAGCCCTTTACTCTCTCTTCCTCTCTCTCTCTTTTTTCGTGTCCCTTTGATCTCGCGCTTCGTTTGTACATTTAAACACGGCTTTCCGAGAGAGTGGTAGCCGGAGAGAGAAAAGCGGCTCGAGTGGCCACGAAGAATCCTCTTCCTCCTTGTCGCACTCTTATTTTCGCCTCCTCCTCCTCGGCTCTCGCGACTTCTCCTCGGCCTCATTCCCGGGGACAACATTTTCCATCGCTGCCGGCGCGGAATCGGCGCGATTATATAGCACACATCGGGTTTACGCGAGTACACAGGGCCTCTCTCGCGTTGTTTGCACGCCATTATGTCTCGCGCGGGTCTATATATTCACCCGGAGAAGCCTCAGGAAACAGAGTTGGCACTCGAGCAAGAGTGCATCGACGACAAAGCCGACACACGTGAAACACATTCGACAAGACGATCGTTTCCCGAGAAAAAGATCGACACACACTCTCGGAATTAAGAGCGCACTTTGCGCCTGCTCTTCTTCCCTTCGCTCCCTTTATCGTGCGCGCCGCACTTATTCTCCGTGTGAGAAAATATAAGCGAGAAACACGCCGCGTGTGAGAAATTGACAAAATAAAAAGCTGAGGACAAATGAAAAATGAAACGCGTCACAAAGGGAGAGGCCGCGAGTGCGGATGATGAAAAAAGAAAGAAACGACGAGAACGCGGTGGCTGCGAAAAAAAGGGATTGACTTTGGATACAGAGTTCTCTTTACCTCTTAACATTCTCAAAGAAATTAACGCTACAATTACGCGTACTCGAAACAAAACAGAGCGATTTTGACGTTTGTGAGAAATTTCGTCTGGAAGAGATCAAAGTGTGCTTCCTTTTATTTTTTCTTTTAATTTTTAAACTCGCCGTGTGTCTAATGGAAAATTTTCCATTTTTGTTAACATGTGTGGGAGAGTTTTGAAAAAATCTCCCCCTTTTTGCTGTCGAATCTTCGTCGGCTCTCGAGCCGAGGGAGTTTGACTGTTGGGAGATGAGCGAAACACACGTGGGAAGAGTTTGAGGTTCTTAGCTAGAAACGTCGACGAGAACGCATCAGCGAGCAAAATGGTCAGAGAGAACACCGAAATGGCCAATTCTCCGCACGAAAAGTCTTCGCAATCTCTCTTTTTCCTTTTTTCTCGCTCTCCTCTCCCCCCCGATGCGGCATGTTTTTTCTACTCTCCAATTGTCTCTCCGCGAAACTCGTTCTCCTCCGAGGATTCGATTAAATCTGTCAGCTACCTTGCGTCCTATCAAACCGCGTATACACAAGAAACGACGAAGGGAGCAGATTTCTTTGTTCTCCTCTCTTCTTTCCCTCGTTTTTTCTATCTCGGACGAGCTCTCTCGCTCCGCATTGTACCGACAATCGAGGAATTTTCAGTCCTCTTTATTTCTCCTTCTGGTTTTCTGCTCTCAGGGATCAGCGAGGCGAGCGTCGTTCTCGTTTCACCGAAATTCTCCTCACTGATTAAAATCGGAAGTGACGTCGAGTTGCGATGTCACGTGGACGGATCCGGGGAACTCAGATACGAGTGGTTCAAGTGAGTGACGTCCATTTTTTATCTCGACCTTAGAACACAAATGTACATTTGATTTACAATCGGACCGGAGTGCTGGTCCAAGTCGATGATTATTTAATTCTTTTTTAATGAAAAATTCAGGAACACCGAGAGTCTGGCGAGAAACGATCGAATCGAAATAAAAAAGAACAAGAGACTGCACATACGAAAGGCCGATACCGAGGACAGCGGCGTTTACACGTGTCTCGCGAGAAACGAGGCCGGCTCTTCGCCCATAAAGGAGAGCTTCCCATTGACAATTCCGGGGAACGCCACAGCCACGATCAAAGTCGTTCCTCAAAATCTCATCGTCAAGAGAGGCGAGACCGCGACCATGAACTGCGTCTACGAAGACGCTGATTCTGTAAATTGGTTCTTCAAGTCCATCGGACCACTCGAGACGGATGAGGAGAAAATTGTTCACGACAACGGAACGCTCGTCATAATAAAAGCTGAGCATCGCGATCAAGGAGTTTACGCTTGTCACGGTATAAGGGACGAGAGCGTGCAAATTTACACCGCGGAATTGCAAATTGCTTGTGAGTCAATTTTTCATCGAATTTATTTTTCTCGAGAATTCCTCGAATTTTTTTTATTTTTATTTTGTTACTTTGAATTTATTTTAAAATGCTTTTTATTTTTTTTTAGATCTTCAAAATCTCTCGATTGCTTCTTTCGAGCCGCGTTTGCCTGACCAAATGGCGATCGTTGGTGAAAATCAGGAGCTTCAAGTGAGCTGCCTCGAGCCAGCCGGACTTCCTGCACCGAGAGTCTACTGGAAGGATCAGCGAGGACATATCATCAGCGATTCCGGTCCCGTGCGAGTTCAGGATAATACTCTAATCATCGCTAAAGCGAGAATAAACGAGGACGGCGGTAATTACACCTGCGTTGCTGAGAATCTCGCTGGAGAGACAGAGAAAAATGTTCAAGTTGTTATATCAAGTAAGTTTGCATTAAAAGTCGTTTAGTATTACAAGAGTATAATAAAAATGAAATGCTGTTCGTTGGTAAGGCCATCACTTGAGAACGGCTGGACCGATTACGCTAATTTTTTTTTAAATGTTCGCAATGGTCCGAATAAGGTTTTTACGTAAGAAAAAATTAGAAAAGTTGCCCGGAAAACTGCAAAATTCATGAACAAATGAAAGTACATTTTTTGATTGATTTTTTATCGCTACGTTCACAAATATCATTTGGTAGCTGACTATCAGCCGATTATCAGATAGTTGTCGACTCTTAAATTGTCGATTTGACTCGAAACAAATAAAATTTCATCGTTTTATCGTCTAGAAGATCATCACCTCGGAAATAGATCGAGTTTTGAACGTTTCTATATATTGATAAAAAAGTGAATAAATTATCCAATTGTAATTCAATTTTGATCGTAAATGGTGATATAATCTACGAAATTCAATTGAACTGACTCAATTCAATCTCATTTTTATGCCGAATTGTGAAATTTATAATCATCGATATCAAAACAGTGGAAAAAATGTTCATGTTCTTAATGGATTTCCCGAAATTTACAAAAGGACCATTAAAAAAAATTTATTGAAATTAGGACAAGACAGAGTCTGTAGGGTCATCAGCTATAAATATAAAATAAGATAATATGGCGATATCAAATATTTAAGGAAAGTTCAAGTTTATAATAAGTGCGAAGACGGGAAACGTCCGAGCTGTATAAGATCGGCTCGTAAGAAATATATAAATCACAAACATTTCGTATAAAAATTCAGGATAAAAAATCCAATTTGCAATTAAATAATATTTTTTAAGTCATATTCATCGAAATTAATGAAATATTAATTATTTTTGAAGCTCCTGCAAGTTTGACGAGCGGTCCTGAGTCATTGGAAGTAATGGAAGGCGATCCTGTGACGCTGACGTGTTCGTATTCCGGAATGGAGCCTCCGGTGACTCGGGTTCAGTGGCTGAAGGACGGAGAGCCACTGAAGGAGACAGGTGGACCGACGAGGCATCGTATCTCAGTGAGAAACGGGAACGTCTCTCTTCACTTTAAATCCGTTTATCTCTCGGACAAGGGAAATTACGCGTGCGAGGTGACGACGAAAGGTTTCGAGCCCTTGGTGACGGAAACTGCGAGTCTCGTTATTCGGGAAAAATTGAAATTCTCTCCGCCGCCTGCGGACAAAAAATTGGAACTCGGCTCGACGACGAAAGTCTCGTGCAAAGCTCAGGGAACTACCAACCCAACCGTGAGATGGATCAAGGATGGCGCGGACAAAGAATTTCCGAAACACGTTCAGGACATCAATGGCACCTTGCATTTCAATGGTGTGATCGAAAAAGATAGAGGACGTTACACTTGCATAGCTTCAAATGCGCAAGGATCAATAAACCATACAATTGACATCGACGTTGTAGGTCAGTAAATATTTCCCAAGAATTCTTCCCTTACAAATTCTTATATGTATAAAGAGAAAAATGAAAAAGAAATAAAGTTATACAATTGTTATATAAAATTCATGAAAATTAAAAAAACTTAATTGGCAATTCCAGTGACGCCTAAATTTACACAACTCCCCCAAAACATAACCGAAGCCACGGAGGGTTATCCAGTAATGTTGCATTGCGCTGCGGAGGGTAATCCGACCCCGCAGATACAATGGGACAAAGACTCGCGATGGAATAATCTCGACGATCCAAGGCTGCAGGTATTGCCGAACGGGACTCTGTACATAAAGGAGGCTTATCTCAGCGACGAGGGGAAATACGGTTGCACAGCGGGCAACAGCGGTGGTCTCAAGAGGGTGGAAGTCCAGTTGAATGTCAGAGGTAATACCCAGTTATCCTTCTTTTGAAAAAGAAAAACAGCTCGAAAGCTCCCAATTTCTTTGGAGAAAATTCAATAATCTATTTTTCAATATTTTTTTGAAGCCGGTGATGGATATCGGACGGACATGGATGGTGAAATTTACGACGGTTCAATGATGACGAAAACTGTGACGATCACTTTGAGCGTTGCCGCGGCGTACATGGTCCTCGTCGTTGGATTGATGTTGTACTGCCGTTATCGTCGCAGACGCAGGAAGCAGCAATATTTGCAAGAACAGGCGGAAGGTACATATTTGAGATCATTAACATGTTATCAGTTTTATTACTATTTAAGAAAGTTGAAAATAATTTCAACACTCGTGTATTGCAGAAAAATTGGAAAACGGAGAAGTTCAGGAAGAGCAAATGGAGCTGAAAGGAACAAGCCAAAAAAGCTCGACAACCGCAGGAGTTTCTCGAAACAAGGAGAACCGTGAATCGCACAAGAGTGACGGAGCGGAGACTGGGCAAAGTCAGAGCAGTAACCATTCAAAAAAGTCAAAGTCCAATTACGACAAGGTAACGGTGTCAAGGAGTAATTTGCGAGAACTGAAACCTCTGGGTCGTGGCGAGTTTGGTGACGTTTACTCGACGAAATATCAAGTTGACGGAGAGAAGGAACACGTCGTTATGGTTAAAAGTTTGACGAACACGAAGGACGAGCAAGTGCTGCAGGAATTCAAGCGACATCTCGATATTCTGTACAAACTGAATCATGAGAACTTTGTCAAGCTGATAGGTCTTTGTCGCGAGGAGGAACCCGATTACCTGATAATGGAGTACACAGACTGGGGAGATCTTAAGCAATATCTGATCGCCTCGAGAAAGGAGACCAACGGAGGAACGACCAACGGCACGAGCCCCTCACACGAGACGAAAAAACGAGCGCCTCAGCTTTCCGTAGCCCAGATCTTGTCTCTCTCGAATCAAGCTGCCAAAGGATTGAAACATCTCTCGGACAATCGTCTGGTTCATCGTGACATCGCGGCTCGTAATTGTCTGATCGCGAGCAATCTGACGCTCAAAATATCGCTCCCGTGCATGACGAAGGAGCCCTATCAGCAGGAGTACACAAAATATCGCAATCAAGTTTTACCTCTCAGATGGTTGCCGTATGAAGCCGTCTACGAGGACGAATATTCGCTCAAGAGTGATGTTTATTCATTCTCCTGTCTCGTCTGGGAGATGTTCCACCAGGGAGAGCTGCCTTTCAACAAACTCAACGACGACTCTGTTCTTACTCAGCTCAAGTCACAAAGCCTCGTCTGGAAAGCGCATAAAGCTGCCCCTCCGGCATTGCAAGAGTTGCAGACGTCCTGCTGGTCGAACGATCCACGCGAAAGACCAACCTTCGATGAGATCGTCACGAAAATTGGCGAAATCGTCGTTGACAGCTGCCTATAAATTCTACGATGTCTTCACGAGCGGAGGAAACATTCCGCCGAGACTCTTAGAACGAGAACGAGAATTTTAGTGTTCTCTGTTTGTGCTGCCAAGCTTTCCAACCTCTTCGACCGCGTTGTGCGTTCTCACTCGCGTAGAATTTTTTTCTTTATTTGAGCAACAGTGACGCTAGAAATTATTTTCGAGAAGAGGTTGCTTTTTTCTTAATTCGCATAGTAGGCGATGCGTGAACGAACTTACAATTGGATCCGCGCGTAAGCTTTTGAAAAAGAAAAACTGAAAAGTAAGATTGAGAAATTAGTCAAGCGAGTTCAAAGAACGTCCAATTTCCGTCGGTCTCATGATGATTATTCCGTCGCGTCCATTAGTACCGTAAGAACAATGATAGAATTATGATAATATTTATTTCCGACAGTATCTCTGTACCCGTCAAAAAAATTCGATCACATCATATCGTAATTTCAAAAACATTTTACGTCCCTGTCATTTTTTAAAATTTGAATTTTTACTCGTTCAGTGCACAAACTTACATCAACGTCACGATCATCCTCTAAGACCGAACTAATGTGTTTTTTTTTTCGAAGTAGCGACATGTGCACATCTTGAAAAAAAATATACAAAAAAATAATCAGAGTCTGGCGCAAAATGCGAAAAGTAAGTATGAATGCTTGGATTTGTGCGAGTGCGTGTCGGTCTTCCTATAGGAAAACTACGCTAATTGAGATAGACGATATCATCGATCTAAATGCAATACATAATTAACCGATTAATCGACATTTTATAGCTCATTAAGAAATCATCATGCCACATCGAATGTACATGTAATCTGCTAGGTTTTTACATTAGGTAAAAAGAAACAAGAAAAGAAAATCCTATATTCGACATAGCATATCGACCAATTTTTTATTTCGCTTAAAAACGATACTGAGAGGATATGAATAAGATTTTTTGAAAATTCAGGCTGATTTTATATCGAGAAATCTTTTGATACTGCGACCAGTGAACTTTTTAAAAATATTGAAATATCGAAATCATATACGAGAAAAAACAAATAGGCCTGTACATAAAAAAGTACATGTAGAAATTATAGCCTAATTATTTTATAACAACAATCTTCCGGATGAAATACGAAACAATTGGAGCTTCCAGTATTGAAAAGAAATTTACACCGAGTAATTTGTACTTAACGAGTTCACAATTTTTTTCGCATAAAGTGAAAATGTGATGAAATGCATTTATAGAAGGAAGGCTTGAACATTTTCCACGTGAATACAATTTTGTAATATTAGATCCCGATGCGACTAGTAGATAACGATAAAGAAAAGTCTCCAGAAATCTTGGAACCGAGTGCACGATAAAAAATGAAAAGCATAAATAATAATGATGTATAATTTAGTATACGAGACAAATGTATTTAACAATAATCTAACACGAGCAGCAGGACGCACGCCTGTGAACGAATGAATTTTGCATGAACTGCATTTTGTGCATACTACATGGACGCCTATTAATTATATGTAAACATATGAAAAAAAAACCACACGTATGTGGATGTACGATGACTGCCAATGATATTTCGTAGCACTATATCCTCGGAGAAAAAAAACAAAACAAAATTGCGATCGCAACGAGCACTGATCCATTGCAACATTCCTGCCGTAAAATAGTAAAAAAGAAATCAACGTCAAACTGAGCGACCGACGAATCATAGTATTTTGAATAACACCATTTTTGATGCAACCAATGACAACGAATAATGGATAACTCGATAATTAAGCTTCCCCTGTCCCTACTATGTCTAGTCATTTGTAAGACGAACGAAACTCAACGATTTCTACTTAGGCACGTCAGGAAATTCATCACTCTTTCGTTTCCATGTATCGTCGAACAGTATTTTGTAAATATTTGTACTTTTTGTAACGCGCGTATGTACTTTTGGATCTACGAAAATATTATACCCTAAGAATTATAATAATAATGAAAACAATAATAATAACGCAAATAAAAAAGAGAAGTGTATGAAACAATGGGGTGGCGTTAAAAGTTCATTTAGCTCAACATTATATCCGAAAATTCAAAAAATTTCAAATTCTCATCTACTTAGATGCAATTCTGTAAAAAATTTCTATGATTTCCTAGCTTACCGATGGAGATATCAGAACCTACGTCTCTTGCCATCTGTTTAAAATCTCCAAAAACACATCGACGTTGCTACTACCTGTCGGAATTTTTTCGAAATTTCATCTCACGTGAGCGCCAGCTTCAAAAAATGGGGGTAAGTAAATGCAGAAAAAATGGGTAAACTTTTTATTTCGATTTTATTACCTAATCAAATTTATTTTTACTCAATATTTCATGATACAATCTATGCCTATGATGATTTTTATAAAATAACGCAATCATCGAGAAATGTAAAATGGGTATAAAAACCGAAATGGCGGATATAATAAGTAGTGGCCTGAAAATATTGAATCCGAGGCAGTCGTACAATGATTCAATCTCTCTCTATATATATATATTCATATTTATATATATATATGATGCCAAATGATAAACATAGTCTTGTCAAGAGTAATGTTTCGTAATGAATTCTCTGCTTTCGTTTTCTCTTCCCTTCACTTTTTCATTCTTCATTCTTCTCTCTTTAAATATGTATATATATATAAAGTCTAATGAATTAATAGTATATATTGTACTTAATTCATTAATGTGGTAGTAGCCTCACTCTTCTAATCGTACTAAATATAATGACGGTATAATGCGTTAATTATTGATAAATACAGGTTATTCTCAACGTTTTGTTTTCTTTTTTTTGTTCAATAAAAATAAAAAAAGTAAAAAACAAAAACGAAAAATGAAGAGTCTCGAAACAGTGAGAGAAAAACAGAAGAAGAAAACAATGGCTATAAAGACGTCTTTTGTCATCATCTTTTTTACCTTTTCCATTTTTTCTTCACTTTTAAATGTTATCATATATAGTAATAATCACAATAGCGTATTCTGAAAAATAGATCAGGGCAACGTGAGCAGAGAGCAGAAAGTCGCACAAAAAGGATCTTCAATGTTTTTTTTACCCCTCATTTTGCCATATTGTTCCTCGAACGTCAACTCTTTCGAAGAATCGATAACAAGGTTTGAAAAAACAAACAGAAAAATGCGACAGCTCGAGATTGGCCGTCGCCTCTTTTTTCCTCCCGATCAATGTGATCTTGGAAAAGAGGAGAACAAAATCGGTCCGACGTTCTTTCGCTATCGTGATCTTCGAACAACGATTTTCAGCCAATTTTCGCAACGAACGGCAATTATTTTCCGATCCTTCTTTTTTATTTTTTATTTTATTGGAACAATGTTCGCTCTTCATTGCTCGTCTCTGTCGCTCTGCCCGCGTGGCCCACTATAACAGGGCACTATGAACAGCAGTCCGCCGGCTAAATGAGTTTCCGACATTACAATCATTCCTCCTGCTTCACTTTCTCGCTTTTCGTTCGTTCACTCTCTCGTTCTCTCTTTTCCTTTCGCTCTCTCTCGTTCTCTCTTTCTCTCTCACTCTCTAAATTCTCTGCGTTCACGCGCGATTTGTAATTAAATCTTTTTTCCCTTCCTTCCTTCCCTCCTTCTTAATTCTCTTAATTTCATTTTGTAGATCAATCCTCTAGAAAAAATGCTCATTCTCGAAGTTTGTTTTTTCTCTTTAGTATGAAATATAAGTACAAGCGCGTTTAACATCGTAATTACATAAATTCTCATTTTGCGCTCTTTTCCATTTCTTTTCTTCGCAATTTTTCGACGAAAGAAAGAAACCAAGAGGAAATATTCGCAACGGGATAACGCGTATTCGCCCAAAATTTCATAATTCAACTTGCTTTGTCGCCTTTTTTATCCCCTATTGGATCTGTGCGTTTTGCCTCCATTAATTCCGTAGAGCCGGAGAGGCGATTTTATCGATAAAACAAACTGGAAAAATCCTCTCTCGCTTTACTTTTTATCCATGCAGAAGGAATGAAATACTCTTGGAACAAGAAAAATAAATAATGTGCAAACGAAAAGCAACGATTTTATTTAAAATCTTTTATGTACGTATATATTTACGAGTAAAAAGTGAAAACTATTTGCGAAAAAAGGCGGATAACTGACAACGGGCAGCTCACTAGTCTCGAAACGACTAACTCGATTGAAACGATGGGTTTTTTTTGTACACAAAAACAGTCGATTTACAAAACATCAGTCGTACAAAAAAAAACTTCTCTCCCTCCCTCACTCCATTTTACTGTTATCTCGCTGTTTTTTTCTTTTTTCTTTTTTTTTAGAATATCGTAAAAAATGAACAGTAGGCTTTCGCTCATTTCTTACAAATGTACTCGAATGTATAAAAAATGGAATGTTACGTTCGTGTCTGTGCGTGTGTCCGGTAAATGTTGACGATTACGTGTTTCGCGCGAAAGAAAATGATTTTCATTTCTTCCGATCTGACGATGTGAAAAATATCGCCTCGGAGACGGATCTGTCTCCTCAATTTGTTCTCTCGTTTTGGCTCGTTATGACTATTTTTTTTTTTTCGAATGAATGTGCAATGACGGTGTGTGTATCATCGAAAGATTACTCACGCATTCAATGAGCGCTGCTTCACAAAAAAACGCAGTAAAAAAAAAACTATGAGAAAAAAGTGTACTCTCGTTTCGCTCTTCAACGCAATTCGAAATCTCTCTCGTTCTCACTCGCGCTCTCTCGCTCTCAAAAATTCTACAATATGCCCTGCCTCCAGCCACATGCTTTCTATTTCAGCATTCACTCTACATCAGCCATAGTAAAACACTACTGTACCTTTTTTTCGCATTTATGATATTTTTTACCATTCCTTTATTCTGTTTTACCATTTTTTTTTTCATGTTTTTCACGTTTTCTCTCTCGTCTCGTTCTCTCGGAATCTTTATTAGTAATAGACGTGCCATGTCTTCTACCTCAGCCTACTGCCAACTACGAATCATCCTCCTTTCGAGCTTTTCACGTTACTTCTTTTTTTTGGTTTTCTTCCTCAACCTCGCGGTCTCGCCTCCTTTATCTCGTGTTATAAATAGTAATTGTATAATATAATTTTTTTTATGTCATTATAATATAATCGTCGGCAATAATATACCTCCATTAATGCATTATTTCATTAATTCTCATTTTTTTTCTCTTCTTCCCGTTTCATTTCTTCTCTTCACGCTTTTTTTCGCATAGCACGTTTCTTCGTGTTCAGAGTGTCTCGGTGTACGTGTGCGTCTACGTGTGTTTGCAGTACGAGTGGCTTTTTCGTTCCTTTCTTTCTCTCTTCCTCAGCATTTTTGTGTCTAGATATTTTTGGGGTGGTTAAAAAAATATAGATTCTTCTCCACCGCTTTGCTCAACGAGATTCTAATCTCTGTCTCCTGCCCCTTTCATTTCGAAACGTAAAATGCTTGTGAATGAATTGCGTTTTGCGGGAAGGAGAAAAAAATATATATTCCCCTTTCGCCGGGTTTGGAACTTCGGTGGCAATTTTTGCCTCAAGGAATGCGCGAAATCGTCTCGATGAGCAAAGCCAGCGCAAAGAGGATTAAGCGTGATTTTTTGTTTCATTTGCTTCTCTTTTCTCTCTCTCTCTCTTTTGTTCTCTTTCTCTCTTTCTTTTTGGTTTCTTTTTTCAACCACCCAAAGATATTCGCGTGTACGTATTTTACGGTGTCTCGAAAGTTTTTCCTGCGTTTCCCCGTTGTCGAATATAAAACTAACGCGTAACAATTATTTCTACTCTTCGTTCCTCTGTACAATGCAAAATCGTGAAAACGACGAGTAACTACGTTCAAGATGGAAATCAGTGCTCTTCAATGGATAATGTCAGTGTGAGAATGAATGATTTATTTCATTTTATTTTGTTTTTTTTTTTTCGAACGGGACAAAATCGCGGAAAAATTCGTCAAGACTCCGCGATATACATTGAATAATTCACTTACGTATTTATTATATACAAATGAACAAATGAACCGTCACCGCGCGACGTAGAATTATTTCGCCAATATAATGATATATTTATATATAATATTTATATATTTATATATGTATAATTTCATGTCCTAAATTCGAACCACTTCACAAACTGCTGTCACTCTCTAAACTCGTTTCTTCCATTATTTTCTTATATTATTTTCTCGGCTCGATTTAACGTTTGGATAAAAACGGTGGGCGACTCTCTCGGGCTTTCTCATCAAATTATGCGATTGCCATTTTTTTTGTCCATCCTTCTCTCTCTCTCTCTCTCTGTCTCTTTCTTATCGTAAAACATTCGACTCATTTTTAATTCTCTCTTTTTTTCGTCACTTTTACACTCACAATGACAGTTCAACAACGTAAAGTTCAATAGGCAAAAGTTCGTGAGTGCTCACGAGAACACGCAGTCTTTGACGTTACCATCCCTAATTTCTCTTCTTTCAACTTCCTTCAACCCCTCGCACCTTAATCGCTAGACCCATCGTTTCCCATTTTACTCCAACTTCTCTAATTTCGCTCTCTCTCTATTTTTACAATGTGTCTCCAGAGAGCGAGGATTTTAGTTTTCACTCTGTATACGTGTACGTGTGTGTGATCCTGTGTATTTTTTTCATCCTGCAAACAAACAAGAACGAAACGTCAAAGATCGCAACTCTTGATTTTTTTGTCGTTCTTTTCCTTGTTACGATTTGCATTGATTTTCTCTCTCTCTCTCTCTCTCTCTCTCTCTCTCTCTCTCTTTCAATTTCTCTCTTTATTCTCTTATTCTTGCACTCCATTCATTTAACGCTTCGCAATCGTGACTATTTTTCTCTCTCGCTCGTCTTTCCCATTCTTTCTTTTAATATTATTTTTGACCTCCGCTGACAGCTTTATTTCCGGTCTATATAATTATTTAGTTATACATGGCTGAATTTCCCAACGTTATTTAAAACCACATGCTTGCTGGGTCCTGCTCAGCCGACTCTAATAGTTTTTTTTAATTATTATTTTTTATAGTAAAAAATAGCGTAAACGGCACTGTATTAGGAAGAAGCAAAATACATGTTACATTCTCGTTATCGTTATCAATATTATTATTATTACTATTATTATTTTGTTTTTTTTTATCGTTGATAAATGCTATAGTACTTAAAAAAATCGTCACGCCTCGAAAAATTCATTATCGTTTATCGATTATCAAATAACTAGTTTCACCTCGCCGCTAATGATTTTTCTCTTCTTCGTATCGTATTTTATGTGTGTTTTTGTGTGTTTTTTTACATCTCTGAGGGGCGCCGTTTCGAGTCCACCCACGAAAGAGGAAAAAAAGAAACGCGAATCAACATCGTTTAATTTTTCGTCTTCCTTCACTTCCGCTTGCATCCGCGATCGACAAATTATATTTACCCGATAACGCGAAAAGGATTTTGGAAAATGCCCCAGTCGAAAATTATCGTGCGCTCGAATGATCTTTTTTTCGTTAATTTTCGCCAGGACGAAACAGGGAGAGGAAATTCCGATTTCGCGAACTCACCGGGGTGAGGCTGACTCGGCGGGAAATTCGAATCCCAAATAGAGAAACATTCTGTACAGTACCGAGCCTCGCAAAGGAAAAAAAGGGAAAATGGGAGAAGAAATACAAGGGATGAAACGAAAAAAAATAAAAACTCCACGTGTCAACGCTAATTAGTTTTTTTTTGCTTTTTCTTTTTTGTAATTAGATCTCTAGAATTTAAGGTACTAAATTTTATTCATTTAAATATTATTCATTATCGTTTATTATTATTTTCTGGTTTCCTTTTTTTTTGTTTCAACGCGCCCTTCGAACCACCGAGTGGTATTCTCGTACGTATTTTAATCCTCGTACAACTTGACTAACTCGTTAAAAACTATGACGCTTAAAATTGGATCTAGATCTCGAGTAATACGCCAGATCAGATATATTTGTATATTCTTATATTCATATAATATATATATTTATTTAAATATATTTTAAATTAATCATTTTAACCGTGTGTATGCGTGTGTGTATGTATCAATGTGTGTGTTCGCGTTTGTTCTCGTTTTCTCTCGCACTCTTCATTCTTTCCTCTTTCTCGTTCTTTCTTCCTACCTAGGCTAGACTCCGACGGAAAAATATATTTATAAAAAAGTTATAATATCGTTAATATATACGTTTCAAGCGTTCTATATACTGTTTTCTAATCTTCTATTTATGTACTATATCGTCCTCGTCGTCTTTCCCGTGCCCGGCGAATATACGTTTTTATTTCCTTTCGTCGTTTTCTTCCTTTTTCTCTTCTTTTCCCTTAGCGCTTCTCGCCCCGAGAGCTCCTTCGAGGAAACAAAAGAGGAGATCCGATCCTTCGCCCTCAAGTTTCGAAGCTTTTTCCCCTCTGTCTGCTTTTCCTTTTTTTCCCCTTCCAATTACGATAACCGTACAAAAGAAGAAAAACGATAAAAATCCTCGCCTAATGCACTCGGAACGGTACCGAAGGGGGAAAAGGGAAAAAGAATCCGCCGCAATGGGACGATGCGCGAAATTGTCTATTCTCTCTGAATTTTCCCCATCATTTTATTTTCCATCTTTGAATCTTCTTGACGTTCTCTTTTTCCGTCAGAGACAAAAGCTCCCTCTCTCGCTCTCTCCCGCGACTTGTCCGTCAATAATTTATTATTTATTTATCTTTGCTTCGTTTCTTCGTTCTTACTTTTATTTTAACTCTTTTGGATGGAATCTGTTGCTAACTGGCTCAGAGACAACGGGGAGAACGCCGCGAAGGGCGCGTTCTCCTCGCGAGGGTAAAATACTCGGTCCGTCGTACCCGAAAGCTCGTACTTTTAAAAAATATCTACAGCGGACGCGGGAGAGAGGAAAAAAAACGAACCTCGGGGCCAACCTCGACCCGGAGAGTATAAACCTTCACGCATTATCTCATTTGAATAAAAACACAATTTTTTTCCAATTCCTCGTTTCGTTTTCTTTTTCCCCTTTGAACCTTCGCGACCGAGTGATTTGTCGTCCGCGACGAGTCCAAACCGCAAAAACGACGGGGAAAAAAGCTACGCGTCGCGTATTGTGCTTTTGAGAGAAAAAAGAAACAATACGAAATAACTTCGCCAGTATGATTTTCTAGCCGCTCCCGTTTGTGCAAGAGTCATCTCTCGACTTTCTTATCGACAATGTTTCACATTTGCTTCGTGTACGCCTCGTCCTCCTTTTTTTTAACTTCGGAATTTTTTTTATCTCACTCTCTTTGTGCGATTCTAAAGATAATCATCACATTGAACCAACGCTCGTTTCACATTAGTTTATACAATTAAATATCTTTGGTATAATGCCTGAGACTTTTGTCAATGTCGTCGCTTATCATTTTTTTATTTTTTTTTCTCCCTGCGTAAAAATCTAACTGGGTTAAAAATTTGGAAACTTTGCTTTTCCTGTCACGATCTGTTTCTTTTTCTTTAAAAAAAAAAAAGAACAAAAAGGAAACAATAAGAAAAATTCTCCGATTCGAAAGCAAAACGCGAGAGACTAGGGGTTTGAAGGCAAACGACGCTCGTACGCGCAATACATATATGTATGATGTATACACAACTCTATACATATACATATTGAAATATATTTATGGCAGCTTCGTGCTTCGCGTGAAAACGATCCACGCGAACTGGTTTCAACTATCGGCAATTCACGCTACGATTACCAAATTTGTAATATCATATTTTCGTCATCTCCTACACTCACCGAAAGGAAAAACGTGTAAAAAGCGCTCCCGAAAAATAAAAAAACAATAACCGTAAAAATGGTCGGAGCTGTCACAATTGTGCTTCGATACGTACTCGGTTCAATATCATTAATGATGCATAACGATAATAATAATAATATTAATAATCATAATATCTCGTATACAAATAACGACGAGCTGACTGAAGGTGATGATTTTCCTCATCACTGGTTTTCAATTGCGGTTCATCATTTATGCGTTTTGTCACGTTGATTTTCTTGGATTTTTTTTTTCTATTTGCGACGAACGAAGTTCGTAAAATGCTTCGTAAAATTTCGTACACTTTTTTACAGAACTCAACGCTCAGATACATTATTCCGATGTAAAAAATTTGTACTAGTGGTTAATGAAAAGGGGAGAAAAAATCGGAGTCAAATCGCAGTTCCGTACGCGATGAAGATTCGTAAAAACAGGCAGGGAAAATTGCAATTAAAAAAAATATATAAAAATCACGGAAAAAACGAAGGCTCGCCTATTTCGAAGGATATCTTTTTTCAGTCTTTGTTTACTTATACGTGTGTGTGTGGGTATTTCATTTCGCAGAGAGCATAACGTCGACGAGCCTTCGAAAATTTATCTTTTTGTCTTTCTTTTTTCGCTCTTTATTCTCAGACCTCGACGTCTCTTCATTAGCAATAATACTTCGAGTAAGGAGGCTGTTACGTTTTACTACTTATCTCGTAATATCGTTAAATATAATATCGTGCGTTTCTTCGTGTGATTGTGTGTGTGTGTTCGTGTATGTGGTGTGTATGTGCGTGACAAATTCTCTCTTTCTTTGGGCTCTTCATCGTCAGCCTCGCCATTTTCGTTCCCCAGTCACTACGAGAACGCGAACTGAGAGAAAGAAACAGATTTTGTTCATCAAAGGTTCGTTTTTTTGTCCAGATCCAGCGAATCGCAGATGGAGAGCTTCGGCAAAGAAAATGGCAGCTTGAGATCATTTACTTTTTCTCGTTAAATCGTCTCGTGCTTCAATGAGAAACTAATCGAGGTTTCCGAATTCGTAATACGATCGATCTCTTTACCCAATTGTCTAGAAAACATCTTGTCATATAGAATATATGTATATCACATACGCGTTACTTATCTAAACACACTGAAATAAGAAGCACTTTAAGATAGATTTTTTTCCCTTTACAAACATCTTTAGGGCCCAAGTTGGATCGACCTCTTATTTAATCTCTGTTATTCTTTCTCTTTTTTTTCCTCAGTCGTATAACTCTTAACTGCTGTATAGGTATGATTTTTTTTCGTTCGTATCCAATGAATCGTATCTACATATCAATATAAATTGCGGGTCGCAAAACTTTCTCGTTCAACTCTCAAATCGTGGTATTTTCCTCACCGAGCCCCTAGTTTACGATCTATTACGTATCAACTCGTGATTTAAGCTTCAAAATAACGTCGATGATGCAACAATTCGAACAATGATTTTGTCTCTTATTCTCCCTTTTTTGTTCTTCAAAAAAACATGAGACGAATGAACGCTGCGATTTTCATGATTTTAAGGACGCGGATTTTTCAATCTTTCTCTCTTCCCCTCGGTTTCACGTTCGCCACAATCCTTTCGTTCGTTTGATAAACACAGAGCCTTTGACAATTTAATTTTAGCCCCTAGAGACCGCGGTACTCTAAACGTAACTACATTCATCTATTTTTTGCAGTCCAATGTTTTTTTCCTCCTCTCCCTCATCTCTTTTATTCAAGGCGAAAAAACGGGCTTTCGATCACACCGTTATTTTTAAGCATCAACGATTTTACAACTGTATAATTATCCCCGCATAATTTATATTCATAATTGACGTATTTATATATTTTTTCTTTTGTTCGTTTTGTTTGTTTCTTTTTTTTTCACATCGGTATCTCGGTCGAAACGCATGCGAAAAAGCAATGAATTCCTTTTCTACTTCCTAATAAGTCCGATAAAAAGGATACTAAATGGCAATAATTAATCCTTTGAATTGAAGAAAATTCTCTCAGTCGTGTTCGATTAAATAAAACGGAGTTTTCATCAATTCTCTTTGCTGTTCGTCTCATTGATTTTTTGTTCACATGTGTTCGTATAGACGCGCACGGAGGTTGGAACTGGCTTGTTAAATCATGGGAAAAAACGATGAACGAAAGAGAATAAGCGTCAAGCTTCGAAATGCGGATTCTCCGCGGCTGTTTCTCGACATATATTTTCGTATCTTCGGGTTTCTCGTTCTGCGTTGTTCTCGTTTCTCATTTCTCCCGATCCGTTGATGCCCCTCGGCGCGGGCTCAAAAGGCTCTGCCCCGTCCGTGACGACGAGAACGAGCGTTAAAAAAACAATGGATCTCGTTTCAACGGAGCTTGAGAGACGTTAGGTCGCGGTGTCGGCAACACTCGGCGGACGATGTAACGGCAAGAATGCGTTCGACGGAGGAATCCTTCGATCCGACGGTGCACGCGATAAACTATGATCGATAAATGAAGCTACATGGTGGCGTCGGGGGCGGCGGCGAGCCGCACGTAGCGATAGGTACGAGGGTCGGTGACGGCGACGAGGAGGGAGGTGATGGGGAACTTGACGAGACGCTGGAGGGCGACGATGGTGACTCGAGCTGTCTCGGTCCCGTTATATCGCGGCTCGATTGTCCTCCCGCTGTCGTCACGTTGCGACTCCTTCCGGCGGTCGCGTTGTGACGGTTTCTCGACGGTCGTCCGAGACTCCTGTGACGACCTCCTCCCTCCTCGCTCGTTTCTCAGAGATAAACCTTCTTCACGCTGCGGGTCGTTGCGAAACCGTCGTTTCGCCTGTACGCATCGCCCTGGTGCGACCTGAGGGTGCCGAAGTTGTCGCGCGCTCCCCGATAAGCGTATCCATCGGGAAATTGGAACAGCGTTTCCGCCGGTGTCGGCTGTGGTTTCCTCATCGTGCCCTTCGGCGAGTGAAGCTTCGGCGGCTGCGGCACGAGCACGGGCTCCGCATACGTAACCTCTTCCTGAGGTAATAACTTCGGCTCCGGCGCTAGCCTGCTACAAATGCGACAGAAACCGGTAAACGCAAATCCTCCATTCGAACATAAACGCAAATCCCACAGAAATACATGATACGAATAACACATTTACTGTGATTTTACGAACCTATTGACGTTCTGTCTCTGCTCGAAGTACTCGTATTCCGTATCCGGATAAGGTAAATTGTCGTCTTCGTCTTTTCGACATTTACGACCGCACAGATAGCCCGCTATGAAACCAACCAGCATCGCCGCGAGTGCACCGGCGACTACCGCCATTACGAGCGTCTCAACCGAATACTGAGACGTTGCTTCGGCAGCCTTGACCTCAGGACCTGACAACGAGCAACAGGAAAAAAATTACATCCTTGAAAAACAATCATTTCTCAGTTGACAGAAATGCTCAAAACTTTCATAAACGATTCTAGTCACGTATTCTACTATCATGCAATAAGATGAAAAATTGATAAATATCAATTACCTGAATTCGTTTTTTCCTCATCCTGCATAATATTGATAATTTCTCCTCCCGTGCTCTCCTTGCTCGAGGTCATGGGATCCTGAGGGAACTTGTTGTGATTCGAGGAGATGGCACCGACGCTGCCAGCGTCCTTGTTGATCGTCTTGCTCGGAGGGCACGAAACGTGACTTCCAGTCGCGACGCTCTGGAGGAATCTCGAGGCGTCGGTGGCCGCAGGCCCGACGAGGGCTCTGCACTTGCCTTCGACCTTGTCCCAGGCGCAGTAGGGATCCTGAAGGGCGACGCACTCGCCGCAGGAGAGGATCCGGTCGCTGTAGCATCGATGAAGCCTCAGCGCCTGCACCTGGCTGTCCGCGATCACGACCAGACGCCCATCCTCGAGCCCGTCTCCGGATGAGCTAGCCCGGACGACCTTTATCCCCCGGACGGGCACCGAAGCCGGAAACGCTTGTATCTCCTCGATCACGACTGGACTTACTCGCTCGTTCGAATCCGCTGACTCCGCGTTTATCGCCTTTATTATCTTTCCATTGTCCGTACCGATGAACAATACGTCGTACGTTTTGCCACCGGGAGTTTTAACTTGCGGGTCTACCGCTATCTGGGTGAATCTGTAACTAATTTAGAAAAAAAAATGTTAATTTTTACTATCGTATGAAAATAATATTCTATGAAAAATTTGATAAAAATAAAGATAGCTTACTGGAAACTCGTCCTGATGACGATCGGCTGACCGAAGTAGCTCTTGACCGATTCGTCCATGAGAGAATGCGCCTTGATGAAATTTATCGTCAGATCGGGCAGAGTGCGCGAATCGTTGACGCACTGTCCAGGACGCGGATCTGGCACTTTGGCACTTTGTACCGGCAGCCAGTTGGAGTCGCTCGCGGTCTGTTCCTTGAAATTGCCCTCGAAAGTGCGAGCAATGTCTCTGAGCGAGAACGCGCATACGGCTGAGCCGCTTATACTGTTCACCGGAGTCGTGAACGTTCCGTAAATCAATTGGGCACTGTCATTCCCGTACTGCCCGGAAATCAATTCCGTTGTCGATTCTAATTAAAAAAATTTTACACGAATGAGTATTAAAGATACATTATTCTGCTTGCTTTACTTTTCATGATTTTTCAATGCCGGTGAGAGATCACGATTTTTACTCACGTATCTCATTGAAGTAAAACGGAAAGTCCCCGGTCACGGAACAATTGAGACGGGATTTCAAGAACGAAGTCCACGACTTGTGAAATCTGTGGGGACCGCCGTGATCGTATTTACAGACTCTCGCGACACGAGAATATACGGCCTGTGAAATAGAACAAAGAGTTACAAAGGAAAGAATGAGAAATAAAATTATTCCGCGATAATTAAAAACGTGATTAATTAACGTCGCGAATTTTTACCTTTCCGCAATTAATATATTCCACCGCCGTTTCGCGATAGAAAAAGTACACGAAGTCTCCGTGTGTCATAGAACTTATAAAGTTCGGAGCTGAAACAGAGATTTGTTTCATCAATTTCGTGCTGATATAAAATATGCGAAAGTACATTAACGAGTATCGATCATGTTTTTACAGTGCACTGCGCACGTTTATAATCGATATTTCGCTATCCACGTTTACCCACCGGAAGCATTGTTCAAAGTTTCAACGTTTTCAATTCATAAATAATTAATATTCACAATTAATATCTTTCAAATTAACGAAACAGGGTATTATTCCACTTTAAAATTTATATAATACCGAAAATATTTGTTCAACGAATATGAATACAAATATCCGGGAATATTGGGGTAAAAAATGAATCACTGAAGAATTCCGTAAAATCTAAAAATCTCACCATTGAGGAGCGTCGACTCGTATTGTTCGGTTTTTAACGGCTGTCGATCTCTGTATATGAGGGGATCCATGCCGGAAAAATCGGCAACCGTTCCCGTGTAAAGTTCGCCGTCGACGTAGACGAATGTGCTGTTGTGCTGGGGATCGTACGGGCAGAGAGCCTGCCCGTTCTTTTCACCGGCTATCGAATAATTTCCCAACAGAATATTGTAGTCTCGGCACATCGGCTTGAACGCGTTCGTGCCGCAAACCAGCAAGCTCGTGGGGCCTGACTTCACGAGGACTCTTATATAATTTTGACAACTGTCCTCGTCCTTTCCCTTCACCACGCACATTTTAACGTCGTCTTCCTCGGAGTACCACGTTAATCTCTGCTGCTCCGTCAGATCGGTCAGACTCAAGTTGTGAACGAGATTTCTGTTCGGTAAAGAATTTCAGTAAAAATTCAATCAGTCAATTCGATATTATTTTCCAATATTTGTATTCGTTTTGTGTCAGTTTTTTTATACGTAGTCTCATAACGTGTGTTGAAAATAAAGCAATTCAATTGAATGTAAATTAAAATGTAATAAGATTTTTCGATATTTTTTCCAATATAACATTTTTTTGCTCGTTTGTTCATACGTGTATTTCGTAACGTCCGACAAATGAAACTTGGAGTCAAATTGAAAAGTATTGATAACTTTAAATAAAAGTATAAGAGTACGCGTACGAGGGGATTTTCCTCGAGTAAAGATTATTGTTACGAAATACAACCCCGATGAAAACTTTTAACGAGACCATTACGTCCTGTATAGTATCGAAAAATGTACGGTTGAGTTCGCAATGGTGCAAGTCTACACGCTTATTCTCTATCGATTGCAGAAAAAAAGGAATCTCCGGTTACTTTAATTTACGAGCTTATTATTTCTAAATTACTCGTTGCAGAGACGAAAAATCATCAAATTAGAGCAGAAAATGGAAAAAGCATAACATTTGAAGAATTTATTTCAAGAATTTATAGTTAAAAGAAAAAATACAACGTATTCCGAATGAATAAATGTTTACCTGCCACCGACGAGGAGATAATTTCCGTCCCGTAGAACCAACCGGAAGTAATCCGTGTGCGTTTCGTTGCCGGTGAATCTGAACACATCTTCCGCTCCTGAAACATGAAAAAAAAAAAATTGCTAGATTAGCACGACTTTCGAAAAAACGAGAAAATAAATTCACGATGAAAGTTCCTGGATTGAAATCATTTTTCAATCAAGTAACGAAATAATAGCAAATCGCTGAAATATTCGCGTTCCGCAAACGAGCACGATTCTGTCAACGACCATTGGATTCTGGGAGGTAGAGACGAACGTGCCTCTGCCAGAAAAACGAATTAGTCGAAAACTGATCCAGTGATATCGGGAAAGAGTCGTGAGAAATTTGGATGGAGAATTTCGGGCTGAGCGAGCTCAAATCCGTTTCTCTGCGGAGCGATTGTTCCCGGAAATTAAACGGACATTATAACTCTCGAGCGTGGATTCGCCGTGTCCTCGTACATCGTCATTTCGGTACAAATGTACAATCTTCTAATAAATATAGCGAAACGCAGATATCGGTGATGTTTGCACTGCAGTACAGAGTATATACATCAGCGTTGAAACTGCCTTCCGAAATTAGTATATCCGATTAAATTAAACGATTTCAATCAGCAATCGATTTCTCGCCGCGTCTCTCTTCCGCGGGCGATCTCCGCCAGCACGTAATATTGATACAAAAAGGAGGATATTGCAGATTCTGTACCGTGATTATGTCAGTTTCGAAACAAATTGAATTGAGGCCATACACGCGAGAGCAGAGCCACCGAGTATTACGTGAACTCTCTCGCGTTCTGTGTCTTTCCCAAGCAATCGCAGCTATTAGCTCTTCCGATCGATCGGAGCACAATGAATCGTCAAATATACAAAAATATCTGAAAAAATAAAGAACCTGAGTGACCAGCTGTGTGAAATCAGACAGAAAACGTTTAAATTGGCGCAATATCTCTAAAACGCGGAACGAAAATCCGCCACGATGGACTGAATATTCGATTAATCTTTTTTTTTTAATCGAGCGACCCAATCAAATCGTTTCATCGATTCGACCGAACCAAAAAATGAGAGGAAATAAAGACGAGAGAGGATTCTAGTGGAGAGAGCTGAACGAGATTAGATGACGACGAATGCTGTCGACAACTCGTTTATCGCGCATTTTTCTTCTTATTTTTTGCCTCTGTGCGTGTACATAAATCTTCAAACTTTTTTTTTCTTCTTATTCCGTTTTCTCGTTCATTTAACTCCG
This sequence comes from Cremastinae sp. B BG-2022a, assembly GCA_030522605.1. Classification (NCBI taxonomy): domain Eukaryota; kingdom Metazoa; phylum Arthropoda; class Insecta; order Hymenoptera; family Ichneumonidae; species Cremastinae sp. B BG-2022a. Next base: position 18,592 of record JAPYYX010000405.1, on the reverse strand, counting down.
TGGATCTCGGTACAGTCTCCTGGCAGCGTGAGAGCATATCCGATAGCCAGCATCTGTCGACCACTTGCGGTTGTACCACGTTATATGTAGAATAAACCGTAAACCATCTATATACGAGCTAAATCTTTCTACATAAAGATATATTCGAGCCCTTTTGCTCTCTTACATAGGAGCCATGTACAAAACTATATTTACCCAAGTGAAAATCTAGAAGGAGCACATTTTTTTATTCACCGAGAGCGAATACGCTCGGAGCGTATCGACTTTCCTGGCAAAACGTGGCTGATGGATCGCGTCTTTTATCTAGAGAAAACATTAAAATTAGCGCTGGATTCCACTCTTTCCAGAAGCCGTTACTGAGACTGAAAATACTCGAGTTGAGATGTGTGTTCCAAGAATATTTAAAGGGCTGTCGAGGAAAGGATATCGAGAGAGGATTTTTTCCCGTCTCTTTTTTTATGTATCGCCTTATTTTCAAAGTGTGACGCCGCGCTGTGCATATACATAAATTTTGAGGGCGTTATAGCTATGCATGGGAGCCGAAAGGCGCCATGCTTGGTCGAGAAGTTAGGAGGAAGATTAAAAGCAGCGACACGGCCAAGTGACACGTAACGTGCTTCTTCGCAGCCGCATCCTCGTCACACGATGAGCGCCTCGAATCCGACGCTGCAGCCAAGCGACGTCGTCTACGTCGACGTTGTCGTCGTCGACCCGCCTGTGCCAACCTCGCGAGAGAGTCTCGAAAGCAATCTCAGTTTGCCGAGAAGTTTCGCTCGCGGCTTTACTTTCACGTTGCCGTGCGGGGGGGACGAGAGTACCAGCCGAGAGTTTGAGGGTAGCAAAAATCGATGAATCAAAATATGTATGTATGTATATATCAGCTTTAAAATGTATATACATCGAATCAAGGATTTCATCTATCTTTGAAAAACATTTCGGAAAAATTGTATTTATGGACCGGGGGTTGGGACCATTTTTCAGTATTACGAGAATATTCGGCATTAAAATTCAGCACATTATCCAAATTCTGTGCTTCAAAAAATTCGTTGCGAGTACAGAGATCGATGAAAGCTCATTTTTTATTCTGGGATAGGGAAAATCACTTATAAATGATAACGGCGAGTTTGTGAAATAATTGAAGCTTTATGATGGAGCAGAAATGATAAAAAGCAATTTATAAATGAAAAATATGATTATTATACACGGTAGATGATGAGAAAAAATACGGGAAAAAAATCGACAGACCGAATGAACTGGAGTTTGTTTTGAAGTCGCTGCGAAAGACGTCAAACTTTCAAAACTATTCTCCGTATATATTTAATATTCAAGCGCTCGTGTGAGTGCGTATACACTTCTAGGAGAAGCTGCACGAAGATCTCGTGCACCTTCGAGCTGCAAGTTGAATTGGATGCGCTGGATACGGTAAAAGGTTTTCGCGGTTGACTTATGCACTTCGCGTTATTAATAATGCAGGTTTGCTGAAGCGCATTCTCATATACATACGTTTCCGGGAGTATATACATTTCCCGAGAAAACATATGCATGTATTAAAGAAGGAAATTCAATATGAAAAAAAAATTGTTCACGAATATGAAATCATCGAGATTTCGAGTAAAAAGAAAATAAAAGGAAAGAGAAACATCGTTTAATTATAAATCTCCCCCGTAATATGTCTTTTAATAATTAAATTTTGAGCGACTGATGGAAGTGCGTCGAGTTCCGAATGCTCGTTATATATTCGCAAATACAGGAGTTTTGCCCGAACGTGTACAGACAACGGGTTTATTTGTGCGAAGCCCGCTGCATAACGAATCTTCGATATATAGGCGGACTTTATCTCTAAATAAATACGTTTACCCGCGCTCGCGGACGAAGATAAGTATACAAGGGAATAATTAAGCTGACGAGTATCGGAAAAGTGTCCAATTTGTCGAAAGAGTATAAAACAAGAGGAGCAAAAAATAATTTGCGGAGCTTCCATGCAATTTTCGACAAAAATGATGGATTTATATATAACGAGACTATATAATGCAGATAAATAAATCACATGTTAGCGAATTATGGCGAAAAAGTAATGATGAGTTATCGAATTTTCTTGAAATCGTAAAAAAAAGTCTTGGAAAGGATTGCCGGAAAAGTGACTTTTCTGCCCCAGAGGAAGGAATTTATTTCAAGTTTAAATTTAGAAGCAGCAAAAAAAGGGAACTTTTTAACGTCTGCGTACGTCATTTCAATCCGGATGAAACGGAATACGCATTAGAGTATGGTAGACGTTACACGTATATATTTGGATACGCCACACGTGTCGTCTTCAGCCAGGACAAAGAGAAGCCTTTATATTCCCCCGGGTACAATTCCGAGCATTATTCGCGAATCCTTTTACATCGTCGGAAGTATAATTTTTCGAAAAACGAAAAATTAAAAAAAACAACAAGATCCATCGGGAGTAAAATAGTTGCAAATTTTCAATCCTCGAACGAAACAAATCTTATAACTTAATCCAGAAGTGAGTTGCCTTAATTGCAACTTTTCTCTTTGATGGTGCAATAAAATTTCATTATACTATTTTATTCCATGCAGCAGCTCTACTCACGCTGATATTTTCCTTTTTCTCGAAATGCGCGAAGTGTACTATCGTCGAACGTTCGTTGAAAATTGGTGAAAGCGGTAGAAAAAAAGATTGAAAAAGAATGAAAGGAGATAAAAACGAGACAATTGGAAGTGGAGCTGCCCATGGAACACTCGAGCGGTGTGTCTCGTTCCGGAACGAGGATGCCAGTCGTATGGGAGAGTGAGAAAGAAAAGAATTAAAGTGAGCCAGAGCATGTGTGTGTGTGTGCCTGAGAGAGAGGGATGAATCGAGCAGGAGAGGATTTCTCGCGAGTTGCCCCATCACAGTTGGAGCGTTACATAGCATAGCACTCTGAAGCTCGTGTTAGCTCGACGCTCCTGATGGCAACTCGGTACAACGAGTCCGTGTGCGCGAACGTGTCTGCGAGCTCGTTGGACAGAGAAGCAGCGAGACTCACGAAATTGAGCCATCCAGAATTCCGGAGCGCATCGTATCGCGCCGAGCGTATAGCAGTTTCCAGAAACGTACACACGCCAGTGACACGTGTGCGGATGTCCCCCTATATATTCACCTGCACTTGACTCTGTAAATCGTGTGCACGATTTTGCGCGAAGAGGCAAAGAGAAAAGGAAATATCGGCTGAGAGACTCCACCGGAGGTTAAATGGAGTAGCGCGGAAAAATCAGGAACGGAAAAAATTAGCGAAGGATCGAGTAATCGAGATTTAAGTGCAAATTGAACGTTGCGCTCACTCAATTCAACGACACGCTAGAATTTTTTAATAAAATTGGGACAGAATGAATTTTCGCTAGGATGCATACGCAATTAGTTGAAAAAATTGATACTCAAGAGATTTAAAAAATGTAACGATTCGCATAAATTTCGATCATGTTACATCGGTACTTGTCATTTTGATTGTACGAAAAATGGACGTGTTTGAGTTTATGAACGGATCATTAAAAGTCTGAGAGCTGTAGTCAATTCTCTGATTGATAGAAGAAAAAATGAAAAACCATTTTCTCTCGACCATACGATATGTCGATACGTCCGGATTTACGGGAAAATCAAGCGCACTCGGTCAATCGAACCGCACGCTAAAATTCGCCGATGAATTATTTGACGTTTAGCGCAGAGTGCTTTTTGTTACTGTAACGGGGATTTGGACGGGAAGAGAGTCGGGGCGTGTGCGAGTTCATGAACGGGGCATTAAAGGTCTGAGAGCTAGGATCGATACTCCGGTGGCAAAAAAGCTTTCCCAGCGTGGCCACGCGTCGTAACCGAGCGAGGTAACATCCACGCTCATGGGAATTTCCATAAATGTGTGTGCGTGATCACCTATACATAATAAAGGGTATAAAGACTCGGTTGTTAACGACTCTGTACATCGAGTGTCGGTTACAGAACTCCGTCTCGCTCCCGCCCTTGGAAAAGCTCGCTCTGCGGGTGCGTAGCGTCCGTGTGCGTGTACGCAGAGGCTCTCCGACAGCGTTAACGCGAATAATTGATGAGAGACTTTGGGGTTGAGAATGGAATGGCGGAGGAAGATCGCGAGGGTGAATTTGGACGAGCCTTTCATTATAAATAGCCCACTGTCTACAGAGAACCCACGCATGTATTTTATTCCTATGTATACGTATTACGCGTATATACCAAACGCACTTTCGTCACTTTGAGCCTTGGTCAAATTTTCTGCAACTCAACCTTTCTCTTTTTCACTTATTTAACTCTTTTCAGATACACTGCTGCTTTTTACGAGTCGAGGTAATAATAATTCACTTATATACTTCAATTGAATATTTAAAGAATTACCAAGATACAGAATTGATATGACTGAGATACAACTTTTTTTAAGTTAATTCAGTTATGTTTGCACGGATTTTCATCCAGTCAAATTGAGTTTTATCCGTTTATTTATTTTTATAAGAATAAATGTATTGTGTTCGAAAATGGGGTATTTTTAACGAAAGTAGCTCGGTCGTATTCAGTGCAAACTGAAAGTGTATCGTCGAGGAAGCTGCCCGCCTCTTCGGGATAAAAAAAAAGGGGAAAAGTCTTCCCGCATGTTTTTTCCTTGGCGAACCCCTCAGACGGGAGGAATGTTTACTATTCTTGGAAGAGAGACGACCCCTCGAGTGAAGTGTGTGGATACGCCGTTCTCGCTTTCTCTCTCGTCAAAATTCGAGCACGATGGGCGAAGTTCGACACACATGGAAATGAAAAAGGGTATCAACGAAACGACTTTGTACCGTGGGTCTCGATGTAAGAACAGAACCCCTCGTGCGCCGCCCCGAAAAAAAAGGAGGGACGATGAAAATACAGAGAAAGTTTCGCAGTGCCCGCGAGTTGTTTCCTCCCGATAAAAGGAGCGAGGCTTTTCGCCGATCCCTCTGGTTAAACACTCGAGAAAAAAGCGAGGTAGGGGCGAAGTAGGCCAATACAGGGTTACGAAAAGAAAAAAAAAGTGAAAACATATATACGCTACGTACACCGATCTCCCTTGAGAAATGATAAGCTCCTTTTTTTTCTCCGAGACGAGGAAAAAAGAACGTCGCGACTTCCCGCCTAAAATGACGGAGCCACTTAAAAATTCAATCGACGTATTAAGCAGAGCGATACGGAACGTTTTATCGTGCGTCATTATCGTCAAGAAAAAATGGTAAATTCATGGAAAAGAAAAAGCATTAGGGAAAATATTTGAAAATACAACTTTAAAGAACAGCTGATCATCCTCGAATCATTTGATTCTAATTTTCTTAAATTTCAACAAAAGTCGTTGAGTCTCCGATGATTCTGTCGTGCGTCGTAGAAATCGCGAGACAGAGAGATATATCGCCGGCATCAACAAGTGGCGCACGTGTGACACGCGCTTATGGACTTTCATTCTGTCGCGTACAGGTATTTCACGGCAATTCGAGTTTGCACGTAGAAACGTACACACGACAAGCACCTGTGTATATAAAATGCACAGGTTAATAAAACTGTCCACGTGTATCCGCCAGGCCGGTTTGAAAGAGCTCACGCAACGAGGGCGCATGTGTTATGCACGAGAGTCCATTTGTCCGCAGAATTTCAAGAGTGACGATAAATTAGCCGACTAAAAATGCGCTCTCCGATGCGGGTGGGTTTAAACGAAACGAAAAAAAAAAGCGAAAAACATTCCTGACCCTGTTTCGTTATCTCTTCGAGGACGAACGGATGGCCGAAACTTTTCGAGGGCTTTCCGCGATCCCTGCGATAAGGGATCACGTACGTGCATGCGCTTATCGGGGATCCCTCGACTTTTCGCTACACCTGAGATCAAAAAGCGTTTACTGTCCCTGGTCACGTCAATTTTACGTATATAGGTGTATAAATATATTCAAACTGTGAACAAGAACTGAAGTACAGGCTCTCTCAAATCTGATGGACATCGAGGATTTTTCAAATTCTCATTGTATCTGATGGACGCTTCGAAAACACTAAAAATAAAGACACCCGGTACACTCGCAAAAATTCATGTCTGACGTAGACGAGCATTGTCGCATCTCCTGAGGAAAGCCAGAACATCCTTGTCAATATTTATCGAAGGCGAGAGACACGGGAGACACAGATGCGACTGGTGCAAAGCCAGGAAGGAGGATCGAAGAGTAAGGTAGAGAAAAAAAAATAGTGGAACAAGGCAATCGGGGAGGAAACCCAGGGGGATGGAATAGCGTGGAGAACGCTGTGTGAAACCAGAGTGCAGCGTCAGAGAGGAAAAGAGAGATCTATAATAACTATAGCATGAGAGGAGCGAGAGAGAAAGAGAAGAGAATGGACCTCTCAATTTCTCGAAGCTTTTACCTCGTTTGCCGGCTCGGTTGGTGCACTCGTTCGGTCGCCGCATTCTATGTACACCAGTACACGCACAGAATCGACGACAACTGGTCCAGTATATAACGATGTACATAGAAATATACAGAATACAGAAATTTGTCGGAGCGTGTGTGCGCATCGCAGCATATTACCGCGGTATATTTATACGGTTATAACGACGTTTGGACGCATCAAACGAGAAGCTTCATAAACGTTGTGTCATTCATGTTTTATATACAGCCACATCCCCGTCTCTGGATACATATATAGCTAATAGAGAGTATTATAGAAGCGTGTGTCATGTACGTGGTCATGGCGTTACAATGACTATCCTATTTACCAATCGACAACGAGCCATGGCACATGATCGATCGCTTTCATCGCATCTGAGTGCTGAGCTTTGCATTTTTGGCTAAGCGAGGATTTTGTTAGGATTGTGACGTGACGTGTTCATGACTCATCTAATCAGAAAGTTTGTTTGTACAAGTTGATTAACCTTTTGACCAAAAAGGAATTAATTTCGTGACTAATAAGACGAATTGCTATTATCGGATTTTGACTGAAGTTTGCGTCACTGTTGACAGATAAACATATAGTTCCATCCTTTTGATGGAGTAATCAGTGGACTACTTGGTGGAAAACATTAAGAGTAGATCTACTGTGAAAATGGTACTAAAAGAGACTATCGTACACATTAGAGAAAGAATCGTAAAGCAACTCATTTTTCAAGATTTGTTGAAAAGTTTAAAACGCCTTTTGGCGTGCAGTGAGGATTAGGATTAAGCGGAACAAAAATGCTTACTCCATTATGAAGACAGGAAATAACAGGTGGATGTGACCGCACGCGCATATCGGATAAATCTTGGGCGGGATCGTGATCGGAATGGAGGATTGGCGGAGAAAAACGGTAAACCGCGAGGGTGTAAACAAGGGAAAGGAAGATCGGGATTTGGCGGGCTCGGAGGATCACCGCGAAGGCGTTCGTGTGTTTGCAGCGGTACGTGCGTTACATCGCGAGCGAGATCCAATTAAAGGGGAAAGCGGGAGGGAGAAGCCATAATGTTGAAGGAGGGGAGAGTGAAGAGACAGAGGTGTCAATGAAGTTACCGGTCGAGCATGGAACAATGGGAGCGACAACGTGCAACCTGGCGTATACACTTAGCCCGGAACTCTCTGTATCGAAGCATATTGTGTACTATCCTGACGAATATTGCAGGCAACCTCGACGAGAGAGCCAAACGGAGAGAGAGAATGCGTCATGGAGTTTCCTGATCGCTTTTCCTACCTCTCGCTTCGTCTTTCTCTCCGCCATTGTCGCAGCTGGAAAGCTTGCTTTGCGGCTGCCTCGTGTCACAGCTCGGAATCTTCTCTTTATATACGTCCGACATGAACCGCTTCCCCCCGTACTATGCATATTTGTTCATCAAAGTACGCGATTAAACAACGGGTCGATGATTAGTGACATTTCATACCTGGGACCGCAGGAATTTCGTGTGCATTGGTTTTTATCGAAAACCACATTTATCCTAGACAGAAATTTCAAAATATCCAAAAGTACTTTGGATCTTCAGGAAATGTAGGCTATCCCAAAAATATCGCGTAAAAATCGATAACCAATGGAAGATCATGAACTGTAATTCAATGTAAAAGCAATACCGTTCTTCATTCCCGTAGCAGGAGGCTAATAATTGAAATGCGAAGTATGCATCAAGTGTTGCACCCCAGTCAATTCCGTTAGCTTTGAAGGAAAAGCGGCCAGGGAGCAAAAGAGAGAGAGAGAGAGAGAGAGAGACAACTTGGAAATACCTCAGACACTCCGTATCACGAATTCATAGAAGAGCTCACAAGCTGTATACAGGTCGTCCCTTGTGGCCCCCGAAAGTAAAAAAAGAACTCGAAATTCGAATGAGAAATTTAATGCTTCATCTGATATTCTTGTAATTTAAAATAAATGATCGTGTAAATTTTTGAACATACTACGTGTACGAGTGACATAAATTTTGGTACGTCCTGTAGGCGCAAAGAGGCGTACGGATCTCTCGAGCCGACGGCAGTCTCAGTCTGGATTCCATATCAATCATGGTATGGGGCCACGGGGACGTGTTTCTTGCAATGGCCGGGATACCGGAGGCTTCCGAGGAATACACCCAACCGATATCTCTGGAAAACGTGAACACCAGTGGAATTGAGGTGTTTGCCGGAGAGATTGTATAGGTTCACGGTTAGCAACATGAAAGGGGGGCGCAGTTCGGAGGGAATCAGGCATTCAAAGCTATTGTGCAGGACGTTGAGGGTGGAAGACTGTGGATCACACCATTCCATTTCTGGTCTCTCATCCGCCTCTCGTGCATTCCCAAGTGCATCCGCAGCCTCTAATCCGTACCGAGACTAGCCACAGCTCATCCTGGCATCGTCACGTTTTCCACTCTCCGAAGTAGAGGCAAATGAAAATGCGAATTTTGAATATTCGATGCCGATAAGGGACTCCAGTGGTGCAGGATCGATAATATATCGGGCTACGTCCGGATAGTTAATTAACGAATGGCCGGCAATTAAAAAGAATCAGGCTGCACGGTAAACCAGTTTTAACGAGGATGAGAAGATAAAATATCGATAAAAGTGTATACAGAGAGGCCCGCGCGGAGCCAGGGCGCCAGCATATCGGCAATCATGGATGATTGGAATAATGATTGTCCATAGCTGAGCCGTGATTACGCCGTGAATAAACAACTTTTATCAAGCTCGCCTCTCAATCCAGGACTTGGTGCATTGTCGCTCTGTTTTTCTCGGATATCCGCTCGTGATCGATAATAACCAATATACAATACCGTTGCACGTATTTTTTTTTCATGAAAGCCTGCATTTTATTATCGTCCGCAAAAGCTAAAGGGTCAGGTCATCGCTCGGGTGAGCCTCTAACGCGATTCCCGGCCGTCATCTCGGAATGGAGGCTCTACGAATATGTGCCTTCGTGTACTTGATGGTTTTGCAGCCAGGCATTGGCCAGAAACTTCACAGAGCCGGGTGAAGAGCACTCTGGTACATAATCGCGTGTGGCCTAGACTCGACGTCCAGTTTCTCTCTCAGAAATTCCAGCCTTCTGTATTCCGCGAAGTATCAGAAGACAAGGCAGTATCTTTTTACTAAATAAAGAGATATCAACTGTTAAATGAGAAACTTCCTGTTAAAGTATAGAATGAAAAATAATTGCGATGAATCGAAATTCGAGGCTATGGTTTTTGCTATTGAGCAAATGGATACAAATTCTCAATGAATGTACACCAATGAACTTATCGACTAATTGAATAATGGATTCACGTTCTTGATACACGAGTCTACAATTAGCATTCTGTTCTTGTTTTCAACTAATCGATCTGTTTCTGTATTTTTTCCTCGTGAATTAATAGAGTAAAATATTCATTACTGACCCGACATTGTCACGTTAGCTTGCTCAAAAAATAATTTCAAACCCAAACAAGTATTTCCTTTTGTTTATTATTTAGATTGGAGCGTCTTAGGTCAAATGTTGTTGCTTAGCTGTTGCTAACCGACGTAACTCGGGTCACGAAGCACGTTGCTTAGCGATGTTTGCAAAGCTTGAATTAACCGACTTCGCGACGTTCTACGGATTTATGATTGAAAACGGACGTAACTTCAATTCCTGTACTATTTTATTATTTAAAAATATTTTTGATAGATTTGTCTTCTCGTAGCTTTCGCTTCCTATCTCTTTGTCTTTGTCTTTCTCGCTAGAGGGCAAACGGTAGACAGGGTCTCTCCGAAGGGACCCTAAATAATCCACATTATGACGGAAGGACAGTGATAAATTTTGGCACACGCCAGAACGCCGGACGCTGATTAGATACCGCTCTCACTGAAGAGATGTACACCCGAGTATGTTACTCTTCCACGTTCTCCATAGTTTCCGTCTGTGTACACACACATTAATTTCAATGTACAAATACACACTGATACGACGACAGCGAGCGCCGAGCCTCGTCTCTATAGCTTCGAATGTCACTTCCGGAAACGTTTCACCCCGCTCATGATCTCCGAATTCAAAGAGACGTCGGATGCGCGGAATCCTTTTGTCATGCTAAATGTTTCATTTGCGCCTGAAGCATCGTCGTTACCGATCGTTCAATTAATCATATCTCGACCTTTTGCGCATTTACAAATGGTTGTCGTCACTGAAATTTCTTCAGTATCGATTGTTACGAAAATAAGAGACTGAATAATGCATCCGCATCAGTTTCTTGATATATAGAATTTCTTTCTAATAGGAACGAGCGAAATGGGTCAAAGCGTGTACTATCGATTAATGCGTCAAAAAAGAATATCTGTATGAAGCATCCCCAGTGAGAATATTCCTGCATAGCAACTAAAATCGTCGGAGTGGTTAAATTGAGGTAAAATCTTCAAGGTCAGTAATGGGAAGGAAATGGCGGATGCGTCGGGGCATCATGATTTCACGGTGGATGTGACTCGTCGCTGGGGAACGCAGGGATGAGTTATAATGCTCATATACGCCACATAACTGTTACGATACTTGGCTGAAACTTTGTTTCGCCTTTTCCGCACACCAGCGTGTATTTACGTGTGCATTCGCAACGATGTATAAATATACGCGTTTGGTGGAAAAGCCGAGATGCGGTGTGCACTCGATGCAAATGGATGGTACAGAAACAGGAAGATAGACGAGCCGCCGTAGGAAACGAGAAACTATAACTTTGTCGCGAAACTTTGGCGTGTAAGCGCAAGATTACGGTTCGAGCTTTCCACGGCACCCCCAATTCGCTTAAATAAACCATACATATATTAATGCACACTATCCTGTGCACTCTACTATTTCCCCGATGCGTCCATTTACTTTGTGTTCGCGTTTGCGTCTTAATCCCGGTGAATGAATTTATTAATAAAATTCATAAAAATGACGCGTTACGTCAGAAATATTATCATATTTTCGTAATATCGAAAAAAATCAATTTCGCGTCGGTGTAGAAATTTGAAGGCAATCGACGAGGATTTTTTTTTTAGGGTAATAAAAATAAAGATCGAACGTGCTGGGTAGAATAGACGAGAGCACGAGAGTGGGAGATTGTTGAAAAGCGTCGAGACAATGTAAATAATCCGGATACGTGGATGGTTTGTCTCCCGGGAGCGTTGGATCGTCTTTTCGAGAATTATATACGTGCGAGGAGAGAGTAACGTACGTGTGTCCTGTTTCCATCGGCGGAGACAGTCACAACAAGGAGGATGAGGCGGAGGAAGGAGGACGGAGAGCGTAAAACGTCGATTCACGCTGGCATCGGGACGGGGGGATTCCCATTGGAAAAGCGAGCGACACGTGAAGTCTTCCTCGGGTACGATAGACTTGTGGATGAAGTGGAAAAGAGCGCGATGCTGGGACGGGCGAGGCGGCTGAGAGACAGAAATGAAGACACGGGCTAAGCGACGTGCGCGTATATTGCGAGCGCACACACACCCACGGAGAAAAGCGAGATAAGCTCGCGAGGAACGCTGGTCGAGAGACAAAACTGATTCAGCGAGAAATGCGCGCACACGTCAGAAAAGGAATTGACTCGCGGACAGAAGCGCCGAGGAACTCGTTCGCTCGTAAAATTACACCGCGAAGATATATAAACGCCTATAAATCTTACGTCAAGGATATTTAGATATTATTTAAATATCTCCCATGCGACCCACCTGTCAATATACTGCGGAGTTTATTCCTCATAATATCCTTGATTCTTTGAATATTTTAGAGCGGAATATCTGTAGCTAAATTCAGTTGTCTATTTTTGACCATTTCGAATCTAGTACTTACAATGGATCAGAATCATATTGATTTATAAATTCATGATTTTCAAATGTCACGAGATTTTTCGAAAAAATGTCATGGAAAAATCGCGATCCGGATGAAAATGGAATTTATCATAAAATAAACAGTGCCGGTCCATACCAGAGGACTCGCTCCATATTCTCGTTTGTGTATAAATCTTGGAATCGCCATACTACTAATGTACATTATTCAACTATCTCCCTCGTGAACCAATTGCCATTTTCTGAGTCTCATCGAGTGAATAATTCACATTAAGTGTATATTTTCAAAGAACATGAATTTTATTTTTTAAAGTCTATCGAGGTATAATTTTTTACCTGGAGTCACTGTTTTGTTTTAAATTTCTCGCTACGTTTTGCATGAATTGGCTTGGAATAAAAACTACATGAATTCATAAAATGATTTCAAAACTTAACGATGAGACCTTATTTCGAAAAAGCAGCAAAAATAGGGCAAATCTCACGAGCGATTATTCGAAGGAAGGAAAAGTCACGATTCGGATGAGAATGGCATTAATCGTAACAGAAAGACAGTGTAGTCGATGCGAGAAATCTTTTCCTCTCTCGTTATTCTCTGTCTCTATCTTCGTTATGCCTCGCGGTGAGCCCCGAGCCGGTTGGCGCACGTTCGCGAATCGATAAAAACGACGAGCGATCGTGTCTGAACGTCGAGGGATATGGAAGCGAAAACGATGGACGTGCAAGTCCAACGAGCAAAAGACGAACCCTCTACGAGTATATTTATAAGCAACCTGCTATATTTATAAAAAAGGTACAGTCAACGTTCCATTTTCTCTCTCTCTTTTCATCGTATATACGTGGATTTTAATACACATAACCATCCCACCAACAATGGCCTTAGAAAAATCTTTCTCGATGCCCTCTTTGAGTTTATCCTCACAATATTGCATTTGCTACCAAATATAAATATACACATAGACATTTGTCCGGGTTCCTATCAGTGCACAAACACGTGCAAGCGCATAGGATTGGTTTATACACAGAAGCGCGTATAGGTTGGCTTCAGCTGGCATGCTGTCATCAAATATCCGAGATAAGAGGCAACATAGACCGTTGCACACATAGGACACGCTGCATTAAACCCTTTGGCTCTGATATGGAGATTATATGCCGTGTGTTGGTGCTTGGGTACGTGCATGTGAACTCTGTGCACAAAAAAACGAACGCGATATGTGGGCAAGATCCAGGACTCCGAGGATCTTTGAACTCTCCACCTGAGACGTTCATCGCTTTTCGTCCGTTCTTCCGGATTCGTGAAATTCGATGGATCGGAAAAAGGTAGGAAGAGGAATAAAAGGGTCAGAGACTGACGAGGAATATCGAAATAATAGAAATTCGGTATCCAATTCCATGGTGTATCCGGAATTGGCATGGGGATAACATGAAATGGAACATCGAGTTGCTCCTCGGCGCTTCTGACTCCTGTCAGTCCGGTATAGATCCTCCTCTCCGGGTGATTCCCGGCGCGAAATTATCATCTTCGATTCACAAATTGGATCGGGCCAATTTGGGCGTGTTGGGTGGACGAAACGTTGAAAGATAAGGTCGAGCGAGGTCGAAGCTTCGAAGATCCTCGTACACTCCGGGCGTTCACGCAATTACGTCGGTGTGAATTCGAGCCAGCTGTTAAATCCAGATCCTTTCAATTTTTCCCCTTTTCCTGAACCCATACAGATCCCCGCGCAAGCACCGACAGGGAGCTTCACTTTAAAAAAACCGAATCCAACGTGACGTATAAAGAATCTTTTCGCCATTCATCCAACGGGAAACTTTCCCGGGGAAAAAAAAAGAAAATTTTCTCAGGATGATCTTGCGGAAAAAATAACATGATAAAATCAACGTCGATATTTTGTGAATGAGACGGATCATTAATTTATCCCGTGAATCTTGAGGACCGTATCGAGTCGAAATTTGCACATTTTGAGAGAGAGAAAGAGAGAGGAAAAAAAAAGAGGCAGAGAGTGAGAAGAGAGCTCAACGCTCAATTCCATGTGGAAGCCAGAGTTGCATTGCCCTAAGGGCCATCTCTGAGTGCCGTGCCGTTGGTACTTGTCCTCTTTCAACCCCTCGCTCTCCAACCCCTAAATATATACGTATATACATTAAATACACGGGAGGGATTCCGTGTACGTGTTCGTACGTATATGCAGTCAACGACGACGTCGAGGACGACGACGGTTCACAGGGAACGCGAGAGAGAAAGGGAGAACAACCAGGGGAGTCGATCAATAACACGCTGCAGCGTGCTTTCTACCCTTCTCTCTCGTTCTCTTCCCTCCTCCCGTTCTTCCTTCCCTCCTCAACTCCTCTCTCTCTCTCTCTCGCTCTCTCTTTGCCAACATTGCAGCCATTCCCGCGTTTCCTCACCGCACTCCTGATATCGCGCGAATGCGCCCGAGAGATGCCGCAGTTGCCCAGATCTGGAAAAGTTTCGAGAAAACGAGAGAGAAGGAGCAAGATAATACAGCCAAAAGTCATTTCGGTAAGCCGCATGTGCGCGTCCGTTACTTTCCAGTACACAGAAAGTAGATAGAGATGGATGAAGAAAGAGTCACAGAGATATACGTACAAGGATATTAAATCTTATAAATAAGCGACCACTTTAATTTTTATGCAGATAAAATGTAATCAAATTATCGTGCACGACCGAGGTTGCTTCAAAAACTTCAACTGTATTTTTTTTTCGTTCAATTCGTGTCCGATTTTTCCAACCCTGGAATATGGGTCAATCCTTAGTCTTTGCCAATTTATCTTTCAATCTTTCTTCCGATTTTCTTTATATTTTTTTTCAATTTTGTCATCCAATCGCGTGGATATTGACCGAGAGAGATGCACGCGTGTGGATGTAATGACGGAAAAATGAATAGACGAGAGATCAAGGAACGTTCAAAGGTCGCTCGATGCAGATGAGAGTCAGAGGAGAGGGAACGAGAGAGAGTAAATTCGAATTAGTGTCGCGATCCTTCGCCTCAGGATCCTCTTGGGAGTTGGATCGCAGCATCGATGCTGGGGGGGAAAGGCAAGCGTTCCTCCTTTTCCGAAAGGGAAATGGTTACTCGGGACGTCGATCCCCAAACGCGATAGAATTACAAATTGAGAGCTGAAATTTAATCGTCGAATCGAATTTCGTACCCCTTTAATAAGGGGGTTTGAGCACGTGAAAAAAAAATCCGACTACCGTACGATAAAGCTTTTCATTTTTCTATGGCAAACATTATTCCACCGAGCAACATGCTATTTCGTCAATTATTTATCAGTTGGCGCAATTCTTTTCCTCACATCCAGATTTCTCATACCCGAAAAATGAAATAATGAAAATAAACTAAATCATAAAGGAAAAAGAAATTTCATTTCATACGGTCACGACTCTGATTATCTTTTTATACGTACTCCGGGGCATGGATTAAAACTTTTTTAACAGGAGAAAGAGAAAAAGCGTAATGTACATGGACTTTTGAAATTTATATACGCTCAAGAGGATAAGAGTAGCAAAAAGCACTGAAAAAAAAACGCGGGGGAGGAAAAAAGAACTAAAGAATAACACAAAGTTGGCGCAATCGAAGCGTGGAATAATGGCTTACTCGCAACTTTTGAAGCTTTCTTCGTAATTCCGTACTCGGGAGATTTATTCGTGCGAAAGAGAAAAAAAGTTCGGGCGGGGACCAACCCGGTGTGTGTCGGTCCGAAATATGTCGCGTCCGTGGTTGACATTATATCCGATTTAACGGATGGAACGGAGAGCTTTATTATCGAATATTGTTCGCGTTTTATACGCGATCGCGGATGAAAAGGAGACTCTCTGCGAGGCCTCGAGAAATGAGGGGAGCGGCGGCAGGCTGCGGGGGAGGAACGGTTTATATCGTTACCCGCGTAACACGACCATTTTTCACGTCACTTCGACGAGATCTCTCCACTTTCCCGGGAGCCTCTTCTCGATAGATAGCTCTCGTCCCGTGGTAACGCGGTTATAACTGCGCGCACACACATTCGCAGCGCAAACATAGGTCGGGAACGATCTCCCGCGGGGCCTCGAAGCCAACAACCAGAGCGATATGACAAACGAGCCAGTGCCATAATAATCAAGAGAGCACACACGAAGCGTCATTTATAGACGTTGCCACTCCAAATCGGCCTTCATCCGTATGCATTTATTCATTACGACTGTGTATACCCGCCGATGTACGGATGTTGGCGCTTTTTTTATAAATTCGCCTCCGAGCGTCCGTGCGAAACACTTTCCCGACTGGAGTGCGCGATCATCGACACCATTAACCCCTGGCATTGACAATAATTATTCGTGCTCTCTCGACGATTCTCAAGAGCTCGCGATTCTCCGCTTTCTTTTTTAATTGGGAATCTCGTGGAAACTTTCGTTCACGAACATTATATTTTCTTCCACTCTGATTTTGAGCCTGTCACTCGGAAAATTTTTAGGAACTGTCGACGCGAGATAATGCGATCGCCGCGGAATCATTTAGGAAAAAAATTGGAGTGGAAAACGAGAGAAAAAGGTTTTTCGAGACTCCGCTTTTTTTTCGTTCATTCGAACATAAAAATTTCGCGATCCCAGCGATTTTGGAATCAGAGTTTAACGAGTCGGGGAGAATCGAGCGATGCGCAGTGTCCGGATGGATATTTCGTGATAATACCGTAGAAGACATCTCGAGGAGGATTTCCGCAAACTTTTGTTATTCTCGGGCGAATGACAGAGAGTTGGTATACACAGGTAGGAATACAGAGGAATTTTCGTTATACCGAAATTAGCGAAGAATATATATATGGTGCCTGGTTGTTGAAACGGCACAAGAGAGTTGGAGCATGTGTGCCATCGTGAGAGACCGAGAATGAGAGAATTCATCGGTGAAAGGGCACGGCAAGAGGGATTTGAATCGGCTCCAAGCTTCGAGAAAAGCTAAAGGGATATCAAAAGCAAACTCTATCGACCCGAGTGCACAAATTCGTTCTTCCTTACTCTCTCGGTCTCTACTTCCTGCATGTCTGGGGTTGAGAAAACTGCATTCCCTCCTGGCGCGCAAAATTCATCGTTGTGGTCGAGAAATACTGGGATCTTACACACGAGGGAGAGAAATGTCGAGAGAGAGAGAGAGAGAGAAAGAGAAAAGCGACAGAAGGATTCTGGTCTCGAGCACACGATGCGGTTTGAACGTGGTGCACAGCCGGTGGCCTCCCTAGGAACGCGATATGCCCGTATTTCGCGAGAGGAAACTGCTCGAGAGCCGTGAAGAGGGGCAAGTTTAAGAGTCGTGCGCTTTACCATCCGATTCTCTCTCTTTCTCTCCTACTTTTAACGTTTCTCTCACTCCCTCTCTTTTTCCATGCACACACGGCACGAGCGTTCCGCATGCAACGCTGTGATTCATGCAACTTTGGTTGGCACGTGCGAGGGGACGCAAAAGCTCGGTAAAGCTCGGAACGCGCGACGAGGTTGATGATCGACCTACAAGCGAAGGAGAGAGGCTCGGGCGAAGTTTAAACGCGCTCGTGACTCTCCTCTTTTCGCCTTTTTCCCTCCTCGAGCGTCACAAATTAATCAATCTCTTATTTTGCTTTCGTCGCCTTTGTTCCCGGCACCTCTCTCGCGGCATTCAATTTTTTTCTGTCAATTTGAATTAACGATAAGGTAGCATTCAATTACATTTCTTCGATGGAGGAATCTCTCGTTATATTTATTATTCCCGCATCCGAGAGAGCCACGAGCTCGGCAACCCTCTCAGAGTTGATATTTGACCCAACCAGCGTGAGAGACGCAAAATGATTTTACTGTTTTCTCAGAAATTTTTAATACTCTGGAATAAACAAGGGAATCAAATTACTCTCAGTTGAAGAGAAAGAGAACGTGAAATTCCCTTTTCCTTTTTGAAAATTGTACATTTTCAGAAATTACTGTGCACAAGAATTCTCCCCGACGAACGAGACTGAAGCATCATGTTAAATTCCTTTTATAAATATTTACAATGAAAATGAAAAACTGTCGACAATATTACACTATAACCCGTTCTCGAAATTGTCACTCCTCCGGACATAAAGAACGTTTCATAAGTGAAAAAGTAATAAAACCGTCAGCTTAATAAAACCTCCTCAATTGGAAACGCAGAGTGAAAAAAATGAATCCGACTATAATAACAACGCAAAAAAATCATCCTGCTTATTTATTCGCTTACGTTATAAACTTTATTACCAACGCATTATTATGATAATAATAAAATAGGGGAGGGTGGGGCACGACGGCCCCCGCGGGGCACGACGGCCCCCCTCAAAAATTTGGTCAAAAAAAATTTTTTTTTTTTTTCGTTCAAATAATGT
>JAPYYX010000404.1:0-60217 GCA_030522605.1 Cremastinae sp. B BG-2022a | reverse complement strand
CAAACTCGGAGAAAAAGAGTAGCGGTAGCTCGAGAGCGTACAGTTGACGTTCCGTAAATGTACTTGCCTCGAGTCTCTACCGCGACTCTTGATATATATACGATTCAATCTCTCTCCTGAAAATTCCGTCGTAAAAAATTAAGAACCAATTTTAAAAAAATGTAACAAATTTAACGTTATAAAGTTTTTGCTCGATGACGTACGGAAAAAAATGTTAAAAATTTGTTCAACAAGTGATAAAAAGCGGGGAAAAGCCACAAACATAATAATGTGATAAAAAAGTGAAAGAGGCCATATTTTGCGAGGCATAAAAGAATATTAATGCGCGAGGGTTTGAGGTAGGTCGAGCACTTTGTAAAATGCGTGGAATTTTTCGACGCGGCTTATATGCCATGAAAGAAACGCGGGTGATTCCGGAGGCAAAGGAGAGCAGCGAGAGTAAACAGTGCGTTCATAGTACATTCTTTAGATACGACGGCTAATCGGCTTTTACGTTGCAACCCTCTGCCGGTAAGACGGCTCGGCTTGCCTTCGTCTCCGACGAGTCGCATTCCCTTCTGCCGTCCTATCTTCCTGTCATTTCATCTCTCTCCACGTCTCTCCGAGCCACTTCGTAATTCCGAGGCATCCGACTTTCACGAAAATTCCTAACCACCTCTCCGAACCCGTATCTACCTGCCACGGGGGATGAGAGAGAGAGAGATTTTCCCTCCTCTCATCTTTCCCTTTTTTTCCTTTTTAATGTATCCAGCGCGACTCCATGAAGCCGAGATTCTCTTCTCAACGGCTTCGGCTCCCATTCGTCACGCATTCAGGTTGATACTTCAACTCAAGCATAATAATCTTTATGGCCGAGTTCTCCCAGAGGGTGCCACGAATTTTCAAAGAACCAACAGAGATCGGAAATCACTTTCCCACTAACTTTTTTTTACGATTGAGTCATCGAACAGCAGGTGCATTTTTCTTTTCTCAAAAATATGCATAGAATTTCTTTTCGTGATATCTTGGAATAAATTTTTCACTGTGTGGGAAAAAAAATTCACTATTTTGTTATTAATCAAAAAATTATGAGCGATTCAGAGTTTAGAGTGGAAAATATGAATGGACCGTAATCTAAAATTAATGAAGTTTATTTCTGTTTATTCTTAGTAAATTCATTTTTTTTGTGCATTAACGCGCTTGAATTTAGCGACGGTCGACGATTTTTTTCGCGAGTCTGTGTTATGCCGTAATGACGTCGGGGAAAAGAACGGCCAAGAGAGAGGAGAGCAAAGCTGAGGTAAAAGAAAATTCAATGAACCGAACAAACGGGTATATAAAAAAGTCTCTCGTTGGCTATTTCATCCTCGGGTAAAAAGTTTGTCATTAATCAGGGAAGTTGAGATAAGCTTGAGGAATCGCTATCTTTCGTGCCGCGCTTTTTTTCCTCTCTCTTTCCCCCTTTCGCGACAGAAAATGAGGAGTCGAGCTTTGGAGGATTTTCTTTTCTCTCTTCCTTTCAAGCTTTCGGGGAACGCCGACAAATTTAAGGTCTCTGGAGAGTTTCAAATTATAATTGGCGTTAACGAAGCGTCATTCCTCATCTTTGACGTCAAATTTCCCACATTTTTTTTCATCATATAAACACAAAAAAGATTAAAGAGAAATTTATCTCAATTTTAAAAATGGTTGCAATTAATATTTTTTTGGCTTTTTTACAATATTATAATTTTTAAAATTAGGAATTGAATGTACTAAATGAATTTTCTACGAGTTTTTCAAATACCTTTAGACTCTGAAAGTTTTATTTTCTTGGCTTGATTTCATTACGGATAAATTCGCTCATTTCTGTATTTTATACGGATGCGAAATTTTTGGGTTTCCGTAAAATTCAACGCAATAAACTTGATTCGTCAAGAGAAATAACGAGAGGAGCGAATGTTTTGACGCTATACTTCTTTTTGAGTGTTCTCAAAGCTCCTGTCGAGTGAGGATAGGGATTTGAGAGCATTGAGCGTTTTCACGTTTTCCTAAAAAGAGCCTCGTAGCACACGAGAGAGGGAAAATTTAATTTCTACGCTTCGAAGGGTTCGCAGCTGCATACTAAAAACCCAATAAAACGTCAAATGCTTCTCGTTCCTTCTATACATATTCCAGATTCTTGAAAAACCTAACTTGATCTCCAGGTGAGCCATTGAATTTTTTTCCTCTCGACCTTCACCCAGAAATTCGATAACGTATCATAAATAATGATTCGGATTTACGGAAACTTCTCTCGGGAAGAATCGAATAAACGCGCCTACGAATTTTTATGGAATTCCATTTTCCCGGAGTCAAATCAATCAGTCAATTTCATCGGGCAATTTTATGCTACGCTCTCGTATTAGCATTTCAAAGACGACTTTTCCATCGTTTTTATTACTATTCATGAAATGAAGTAAAAAGGAAAAGATAACAGAGAATCTTGAGGAGACGGAATCCTTGAAAATACAAAGGACTTTTATCATTATCGATGGTGCACAAAAAAGTAAAAGAGATTCAAAAAAATATACTCTCTACCGGGGAGAGGAACTTTAATTAATATTCTCGGCGAGGCTTGAGATGTGTGTTATTTCTGACTGATTGAGTCGGAGCTGTTCGAAATGAAATTCAATTCGGGGTAGACATAGCTTGTTTGTTTGCGGTTACGAGTACGGAGCGTATACAAGTAAAGTAATTCCATTCACATGTACGGGAGGAAGGAGAAAGGGCGAGAGAAAACATCGTTTCGAATCTTCGGGAAAATAGAGAATCCAGAATGGTGGAGCGAAGGAGAGAGAAGCTGAGGATGAAATAACACAGAGAGAGAGAAAGAGAAAGACGAAATAAAAGAAGAAAAGAAGAGAAGAGACAGAAAATTCGATCTCTTTAGAATTCTGATCAGAAGGAATCTAAGAAACGGAGAATTCACCCTTCGCGGTTTCTTATACATCGTCCTCTCTGCTGTAGATCGGATTGTTCACAAGTGTGTTCTGCTTCGACATCAAGTTCTTCGTTACGTGCGCCAGCAGTTTTCCAAACTCCAGACCTCTATCTTCATCGAGCATGAAAAAGGGATAATTAAATATAGACGAAAGGCTAATGCGAAACGAATAATGAATAGTCGATATAAATTAAGTATTCATTCGGAGTATCCTGTTATTCGATAACAATAATTAAAATGACACGAGCGGCAATTCGGAGGAATTAAACGTGACGATAATAATGTATTTCGGAGTATTAATAAAAGTAAACTTGAACGAGTTGGGAGGGTCGCGGAGCTTTCCGATCGCCTGGAAATCGCGGTCTGACAATTAATGGGAGATAACATCGATGATCGTTAGAGCACACGTGCATATTTATCCATACTACATAGATGCTCATTAATATTGTTTATGAGCACAGAAATGTATAAACATGCATTATTTTGCGTTACGTCGTCACGTACGCGGTGTACGAAACGTGGTTGAGGAAAATAGCTCAAGCTCCCGGTAAAGTTTCACACATACGTGGTTGAGCTCTGGTAGATTATTCCATTAACGTCCGCGTTCACTCCCGGGGGATAATATTGTTAACTCCGCGGAGTGACATTAAATCCAGCCACGAGAAAGGGAGAAAAATTGGGATTTAACTTACGACCTTTGGAAAGAACTTCCTCCGCCATCTTTTTATCTCTCACCTTCCAGCCTCATTGTTTCCTCGGGGAAATACAATTAATTGTTTCTTCGTTATTTTAGGGAAAGGATAATTAAAAAAAAGCGTGTGCTCTTCCAAATGGTGCCGAGTTAAAGCCGGTCCATGTGGAGACGTAAAATTTTAGGACTTTTATATGCTGTCGGTTGGACCCGCGGATCTATATCGGTGGATTCGTTTTTATTTTTGTTTTTATTGCTCTTCTTTTATTCCTCGTTTTGATGAGGGGCTGGTATCAGATCAGTATTTTCTATCACAATATTCTTCTACCTCCTTTGTTGTTTGCAGAGACATATTGCGGCGCCGAGGCTTGCTTAATGATCGAAAGCCGATAAAGTTTCAAAAGGGCTTCACACCTCTGAACATTTGACTTGTCACCAAATGAACGAGAACCCGGGGATACACGCTTTCAACAGCGGAAATTGTTATGTTTTTTCTATAAAATACATCCATAGATATAGATATAAAAAGACAGTGTATAGCCACCACTCGCTGAAGTAGTGATAGCAAAACAAAGGAACAGAAATCGAACCGCTGATAAGGATGATCAATAATTTACGATTTTGTTGACATAATAAAATATATGTTGTATTATTAAAATTATCTCCTGTTTTTGTTTGAAGAAATAATACAAGTGACACATCCAGTAACTAAAATATAAAAACAGTACACAGGAAAACATAGGAGCATCATACGTTATTTGATTGCAGTGTAACGTAAAAAACAGGTCGAGGTAGCAGTAACAAAAACACGTAACATATGCGCCAAAATAAGTTTCACTTGAAAAAAAAATCGATTCATGGCTCCGAATCCGGAGATTAAAAGAGAAAATAAATAATGACTGTCGAATGAGCAAGTATTTGACGATTACATCCGCAAATGATCGGAAAAGGGTCCACAGTAATGCGTGTATTGGCCATATAGCCGACGTCGACTGAGATTTTCAATAGCGCCGGTAGGGATAAAGCTCGAATGCGTAGAATATTGCAGGTATGCGCGTTTATGTAAATGTGTACAGGAGTTGTTCTGTATTCAAGAGGATTCACTTGCAGGATTATATTCGTACGCTCATACATATAGGAAGATATGATGATGACGTACAATGAAGAGAACGAGCATTCAGAGAACTGCGTGCCTCGCATATCGCTCCGTAACGCGTTTCTGGCACGTTACATTTTAATACGATATTATACCAGCTAGTTTCGTATATCTGTACCTATCGAAATGTAAAGCTTGACATTACAATCCAGTTCCTAGCCTATACCGCTTTACTCTGTCTCTCTCTGTCTCTCGGCGCTTATAACATATAGTTATTTAATCCGGGCTGCAATCCTTCACGCATTCCCTCTCCTCTGCGGATGCTTTCTGTTTTGGTACGTGCAAAATTTCAGCAAGGCGAATCATGAAGCCAGCAACGGTTGCTGCAAATTCCACAGAACCTTATATGATTTCTCGTACGTTTGAGAACTCTCCGGAGTGCTTATAATTTGATATTATTCCATTTTCGTTATTTCATTAAATTCTCCATGTTACTGAATTTCACGAAACTGAAGGCATCGGTTATCTGTTATCTTAACATATGAAGTTTGCATTGCTGATTTTAATCATGCATGTTTATGTGTTCTTTATAATATTCAGTATATATCTCAGTGAATCTTATTTACATATTATAGTAAATTTTATAAATTAGTAAATCTTTACATATTATATTCATGTTTTACAAGAATGTTGACAGTTCACTGATTATTTTGCTATAGTTACTTTTTTGCAAATCTAATTAAATGGATTATGGTGTGACGACATTTCTTGCCTCTGATTTTCGCTATTAGTCACGGGTGAGAATTTCACCCACACACGATCAAGTATTATCCATGCTAATCACGTTTCACGTGAAGCTACCGTGAATCCGATGAGACCTCGAGCTACCCAGTTTCATGCGACGCGTATATACATGCAGCTATTTAAAACACGGATACACGGATTTCGTGTCGAACGTTTCGTACGTCACGCACCTACGCGATAAAGACACTAGAGACGAGGCAGTGAGAAAGCCGACTACATATCCCCCGAGGATCGATGATTGACAGATTCGAATTATGTTTCTATCGTTTCAACGTGATTACGTGTTTAGAACCTTCATCATTACCACACAATTTTTCAAAATCAAATTCTCCCCTGTATGAAATTGAAAAGAAATTTTAATAATATGGAACAAGAACTTGAATTTCTATGTAAACATGAGAAATGGCAAAAGTTTCTTCCAATGTTTATTTTTTGGACAATTTGTGAGATTGATTTTAAAATGGATTAGAAAAAACTTTTATGTAGAATCGGTTAAAATCTACTTTTTCGCATATTGTGACAGATTGACGGATTCGATTTATGTTTCAGTGCTATGTATTCAGTAGCTTGATTAGTACCACATCATTTTTCAAAATCGAATCCTTCCAAGCATGAAATGGAAAAGAAATTTCAACAGAGCAATAGGAACTTGAATCTCTATATAAATATGGCAAATGGCAAAAGTACCTTCCAATGTTTATTTTCGGAATAAGTGACTTTTCAATTTGTAAGATAGATTTTCAAACGGATATTTGAATAAACTTTTGTCTAGAATTGGTTAAAAGCTACGTTTTGGGAACTAGTTTCAAAGTTCTGCAGGAGGTTATAACTTTCGCGAATTTTCGCTTGCACCTACACCATCGTACAATTGTTCAAATTGTTTTACTCTCAAAATCAAAAGCTACGCAATCTAGACTCTCGTACGTACCTAACACTTGAGAGTAGTTTTAAAAAGACGTATTATTATTATGATTATATATATACATATGTATATATGTGTATAATACATGAGAAGACTTGCGACCTTGTGCTCTGATCCGGAAGTCGATTCAAAGAAGCGATGAGAAAGAGGAAGCGAGAGACGGTTCCTCCTTGTTTTGCTGCTTTTCATTTATACACTATGTTTAATGCGCCCAGGAGCTTCGATTATTACCGGAGACTGCGCACATTCGGGCTCATAATTCGTAGCTTTTAATTAACGCCTTTGGGAAGAGCTCGGAGCACAGAGACTCGGGACGCCAGAAAATAAATTGCACAAGTGGGAAGCGGCAACCTAAAATTGCTTGTACACTATTTACATTTACGCAACTTTGACACGTTAACGAAATTGATGAAATTCTGAGAAATTTGATAATAAGAGTGGAACCTTCAACATCTTAAATATGGCAGAAGACGATTATTTATATCTAGGATAAAAAAATTCTAATTGGCGGAAGAATATAATGATCGATGAAGAAACGGATTCTCGTGTTTGCGGTGTTTGGATATCGCTTATCGCCTTTCCAGGATTTAACAGGTGCATATAATTTCCGAGCGAGGGAGAGTGCGATGAGAGTGACGACCTTGGATATTGTCCATCGTGATTAAGCTACGGTAATGGCCCATTCGATCCATCATGCGGATTAATGTTGATAGATAGAATATGTCACCATCATTCCAACGACCATTTGCTCACGTGTGTGCGCAAATCCTGAATCCCTGATGGAATTCACCGAATGGATATTCGTCGTTAATTCGAACGCAAAAAAATTCCGCGCAAATATATAAATATTCAAATAAAATCTACGATTTGTGAATTATTCTGAGAGATTAAAAATCAATTAATCAAATGAATACTATACGATTATTCGAGCTTTTGCGAGTAAGACCAAAAAATCACAAGCTTTTTCATATCAGTCTGAACCTTCGTCCGCACTGTTCCAGATTTTGACCGCACGGAGCGGACTCCGGGTCACGGAGAAAGTGGAGGGGTGAGCGACGCGTGTGGAGATTTTTGTGCATAAAATATACGCGAAATTCTTTTTCCTCGCAAAAAAAGAGAAAAATGAAGAAAATAAAGTTATAGGGAATTCTTCGTTTGTGCATGTGTGTGTGTGCATTAAACTCTGCCACGAATTATTTACGCGGGAATTAACATTAATCCAGTTTACCGCAGTTATTTATCACGGCGTCGAGAATCGTAACAGTATCAGCTATTATTAAAGTACGTATTACCGTGAGCGAGTGTGCGAGCGTATATATGAAAAATGTATGTCCATCGTGGCATGAAAATGCACTTTTTTCTACAACACTTTTTTCGCGTGCTTTTTTGTTCTCGAGAAATGAGTTTACCCCTGGAAAAGTATGTACGTTTCGTACAATGAGAAGGATCGCACTCATCTCCCACAAGGGATTTTTCTCTATAAAGTTTTGCTCCGAGAGCTCGTTTGCGGACACGTGTACGTAGAAAACGAGATGTCGTACCTCTCTGACCCAATTTGGCAGGCGGTTACGCGCTTACTCGATTTCTCATCTAATATATTGGATTGGAAGAGAAAAGATCTCGCACTTTTTTCCGCGTTTTTTTTGCTCGTCTCACCTGCATTTCATCCTCGAAATAGCGAATTCTCGGATTCGAGTTGATTCAGCGAAACAGCAAGCGTACGAGTTATGAGAAAAAGTTAAAAAGCTGGAGTGCAACGCGTGTACCAAGTAAATAACAGATAATATTTTTACTTTGTTCATAAAGTTGATTTACACATTGATAATTACTTTTTAAAAAGGAGTTGCGATGCTGGTATACAGAAAAACTCATCGTCTATTCATTATGAAATTTAAAATTTTTTTAAAAAATGATGATGAGATTTTGATGCACTCGAAAAATTTGATTATATTATTGAGTTAGTTTCTTCTCTCGAATAGAACTCTTCTTTATATTATTTTTCAATTTATTTTTATTGGCTATTCGCAGTGATGAACAAGAAAATTGGAAAGGAGAAAAAAGAGAGGGACATTCGTTCTGTCTGAAAAAAAACCATGAAAAATGAAAAGAGGAAGAAGACGAATAAGTATAGAAGAAGCTCAGGGCGAGAGAGACCGGGCTTAAATTAAAACGATCTAGCATCCAGGGTATTCGGAGCATTCGACCAAATTCGTATGGAGCAACTGCACCTCGTTCTTTCTCATTCCCTGCTCTGAGATATTTCCTACGCAGTCCGAGAGATACTCAACTGAGAGCACTAACAAACCGTCTCTATCTGTCTATTTTTTTATCTCAATGTTATTAGCAAAATAGAGACTTCTTGCATTTTGAAAACTTGTTTTGTGCTGATTCGATTCGAAGCAATTTTTAAATTGCTCATTCATATGCAGAAATTCGTTTTCGAATTAATTACCAAAAACTCAATTTATCAAATTTTAAAATTTATTAAATAATTTACTAAAAAATTATTTATAAAATTCTTTTTCACGAATTCAGCAAAAACGAGGAAAAATGTGCGTTATAACTAACCAAAAATTCACTGTTTCAAATTAATCACGATTTCTTTTACTCGTGTAATAAAATAAGAGTGTCGAAGTTTTTATGAAAATTGTGTCATCCACGTACTTACAATTTTTACGAATATTCCGATACTCACATTTTATTACTCAGGCGAACATTTTTGATAAATTTGAAAAAGTAAGTTTTTGCTAATTTATTCGAGTGCATTTCTGCGTATGTGGGGCGGTGCCTGCATGTGGAAGGCAGATGGATGATAAAATGCACAAGAAAAGGAGGACGAGTGTGTATGTTGGTAGTTCCTTTTCGCGAGTCTCGTAATGCGAGGTAATCCACGGTAATGCGGTGTATACTTACGGTAGAGACTTCCTGACCCACTGACTGAGAGGCTGAAGGGTTTCTGCCTCGTCTTCTTTTCTCTTTCTCTCTAGCTCGCAGCCTCACTTTAACCGCAGTACACTCTCAGAGGCTTCTCATCATCGGACTTTTACGCCCCACTCTCTTCTCAAAAATCCACGAATTACCACCGATCGTACATCTTGTACGATTTATTCATCGGTACGTAAAAAAAAATCACTCGTTACTACGTTCCACGAAGAGGAAATAAAATTCGGAAGCGTTTCTTCGAATTTTGGGATACGAAAACTCCGCGATATTTCCACTCTTACGATATATTAGCCGATCGTTCTTCATTCATATTTTCCGAACAATTTCCTCGAGATTTATTCGCGCATTGAATTCCTCGGAAAAACCCGGAAATGGCTCGCTAGCGAATATATTCGTGAAATTTTCCAAGCGAGAAAGTTGCTCTCTCACGAATTTCGACCTCGCAGTGGTGACTCGCGTGTGCGAGCTTTCTTGGCGGATTTCACCTTTCTCTGAGAACATGTGCGAACGACGTTGCTAATAATTTCAAAAGTGACGAGATTAACTGTCAAGCAGTAAATTCATAATTTTTTTCGAAAAGAAAATTGACTTCTTCGCGTGAAAATTAATGCTTTTCCATTATAATGTAATATGCAAGATTGACGTGTACACTTTTTTGTGTCGCAAATTGGAAAAATTTCTGCGTGCGAAACGCGAGCGAGATCTGCAGCAAAAACTGGCGCGGAGAGGAGGAAAGGTGAGCAACGCGAATGGGTTATCGTGGGTAGGTGGGATGCTCGACCTTGACGTTTGAAAGTCCCGTGCACGTGGACGCGATAAAATTATCATGAATGGAGCGAGGAGCAATTTTTTTCTCTCATTCATTTATCATCTCGAAAAAAAAACGAAAATTATAACAAAAAAGATAAATTAGGTCGCTAACTTTTTAGCAGAATATTTCAACATTTGAGATTTATCGCTCTTACGATCCGGATAAGGCTCTCGCACGTACAATTTTTATTCTCAAAAACACACACACACCAGTCACGTCATAGCGCATGCCAACGTAAATTTCAAGATTTAAATGTCATATTGACGCTGACAAATTTTTTTCAACGGAGCACTCAGTTGGGTAAACGTCCGAGGCATACGTTAGGTAGCATAATGGAAGCGGAGGAGCTGATCCTTCCTCTCTGTGTTTTCTCTATGTAAATGGGCGTACCTATAACCGTTGGACCGGAAGTGCGACGCAGGTGCGTCTCACTCACGTGAGCGACGAGTCAGAGCTTCCGGTTTCGGTCACAAATAGTCTTCCCCTTCCCCTCGCTCTCTCTTTTTCTCTCTCTTGCTACATTTTCAGATGCTCGATATCATTGTTATCAATAAAAATAATACTATTTTATAAAAAAAATAATAAATATATGTTTGATTCTGCAGCAAATGTGTTCGTATATATCGAATTGTATTTGATATGTCGAATCGTCGATGACGTTTGTATCGAACAGATCGAATGCGCGCGTCACGGGTGTCTCGCGGCTCGCGAGGAACTGAAGGTCCGCGCGGTTTGTACGGAGACTCCTCGTCGGTTTCGTCTGCGCCCCCTTTCTACGGGTTCCATCCCTTCCCTTTTTTCTCCTCCTGCACCCTGCTGCGCCGTGCTCCTGAGACACGAACGCACAACGCTCTCTTCGCCCTCTTTCTCTTTCTCGCGTGCAGCACAACCCTCTCACGTACGTATTAGAATGTAGAATGCGCGCCGTTACCCTCGTCGTTTTACCTGGCTCTCTCTCTCTCTTTCTCTCTCTCACTCTCTCTATTTCTCTATCTCGTGTCTCCCTCTACGTTCAAAAGGGTCACCCACGTCTCTGCCCGCAGAGTGCAAAATCCACGGGGAAAACCAACACGAGCCAATGAGGGTAGGAGCAATAAAATTTTTTCTCGTTTCCTCTAATTTCTCGGGAAAATCTCTCAAATGTGTGTTTACACTCCAGACCCCTCATTCCGCTGCATTTTTCTTCCTCCGCGAATTATTACCCGGACGAGAGTGAAGAATCAAGTTATCCCCTAAGTTTTCGTTTGAAAATAATTAATATCACAATTTTAGGAATTTTCTGTAGTATGAATAAGTTTGTTTTGGCAGACTCTTTTCCAGAAATCGTGTAGATGCAGCTCGCAACTGTGTAGGACAATCCCCTTAAGGCACAACATGGATATACCATCCACCGTTTGACCCTACAATTGCCTTCAACTCGTACATGCACATAAATATTTATATTTCTGTACCAGCGCAATTGGAAAGCGTCCCGTCAGACAAAACCGACCCCTGCGCGCTCCTCTCCGCTACGTGAAATAAGGCAATACACCCCCGCACGGAGACCTGAGGTAATATTACTCGCTATTTTGTCCAGGAAAAACAGCAAAAAAACGTCGAACGACGTTTACCGTCCCGACTGCATTGACCCTGTCTTTATATTTTACCAAGGGATAAAATGCGTAAATTTTCTTTTCCATAAACGACATTTTTTTCATTTCGTCCTCCACGTCTTCAGAATTCTCGAGGAACATTTTTTTTCAGCGAGCCACAAAAATCATGTTTTTAACAAATTTTATTTCGTCCTGTTGTTCTCACTTTTTTTTGCACCAGCAATCTTTTTATCCTCAATCAGCTTTCTCCTGATATTTTTGCTCGTCGAAAAGTCTCGAGTTGCCGCCGTATTTTTGTTTAGCGCGCTCTCTCGGCCAGCGACGTGCGAAAGTTGTATATACGAGTCCTTTTTCTTTCTCTCTCCCCCCTGCTCGCTTTATTTTCTACTATTTCTCGCGTGTCATCGGATACATCGTCGTTGCATATACTCGGATAGCACTCGGAGATATTGGAATTTCGCCTTGCGAGATGGAAACTCTTGTACTTTTTCCCCTTTTCCTTTCAACTTTTTTTCTTCGTGTCTATATATGGACTACGTCATACTTCGACGCGTCGTGAAAAAAGCATGCTGAGAGAAATATCAAGAGAAAATATTCATTTTCGTCACGCACGATTGAAAGGTACTCGAAAATGACGTTCTCTTTTTTCAATAAGCGCGAAACTACCTTTTCATCGTCGCAAACTAGAAAATCTTGTAGATACGGAAATTAAATGTTCGAAAAAAGTGTCTCTTCATGCAAATGAAATATTGTGATTGATATATAAAATAAATTTTCGAGGGATATGTAGGGATATTACGGAAGTTCTTGACGCTTCTCTCGAATTACTTGACGCGAAAGAATCTCCTGAGCACACACGCGGAGGCTCGAGTCTCTTTTACTATTCACGTTTTTTGCAAGCTCTGATAACCGTGACAAAAAGGGAGGTTCAGTATACTCGAGAGGATAAGTCTTTGATGCCTGGTATACGCGCTGTTAAATCCTCATCAAACTTGAATGTGATTATATACGCGTGTAACGGATTTGTTTGAAACACGCGAGGTGAGATGTGCTCAGTATTATTACATTTTTCATGAACTTACAACGATGAAATTATGTTCAGACACTTCAATATGGAATTAAAATTACGAGTTATAACTTTTCAAGGAAGTTCGAAGTTTGTTTCGAATAGGAAAAAGGAATTATAAGGACGTATAAATTAAAGAATAATGTAGATATACATTTTAATAACGATTTGATCTTGAGAATGGACGATTCAGAAATAGCAATTGCTGTTCGCATAAACAATTTTACTTTTTTTAAATAAATGCAGATGGAACTCGAATTAGTGATTTGCTCAAACAAAAATGAGAACTGATTTTAAAATTACGAGTTAACTTTTCAGCGAAGTTTGAAGTTCGTTTCCAATTGGAAAAAGGTATTATAAACACGGATAAATTAAAGAATAATGAAGAAATAAATTTTATTAACGATTTGTTCGTGAAAAGGGATGATTCAGGAATAGGAATTGCTGTTCGCATAAACAATTTCACTTTTTTTAAATAAATGACAGATAGAACTCGAATTAGTGAACTGCTTAAAACAAAAATGAGAACTCACTTCAAAATTACGAGTTGTCAGCGAAGTTTGAACTTCGTTTTAAAAATAGGAGCATAAAAATCATAAATTGAAGAATACTTCAAACGCGGAGTTCGATGAGTCAGTTTTAAAGATTGACTTGGAAAAGTGTCAAAAATGTCAAGTTCACGAATTTGAATAAAAAGGTAAGCGTGTATTGTTCAAAAGAGGGGCCATTACATGTGTGTGCACCGATTTCAAGTTTCAAGGGTGCGAGATTCTGGCGGGAGGAGATGCGCTCGACTATACAGCGCGAACGAGCCACCCTCTCGCCCACAATCCTGGGATATACAAGTGCATTGTTGGACGAGGTCGCAGGATGCGAGAAAGAGGGGTGCACCGGATAAATGGAGGGAACAAAGAGAGAGGGATGCATGGAGTTTTCGGTCGGAATGCGGTCGACTCTGTGTAGACTATGCCC
The DNA here is from genome assembly GCA_030522605.1 of Cremastinae sp. B BG-2022a. Classification (NCBI taxonomy): domain Eukaryota; kingdom Metazoa; phylum Arthropoda; class Insecta; order Hymenoptera; family Ichneumonidae; species Cremastinae sp. B BG-2022a. Next base: position 46,379 of record JAPYYX010000404.1, on the reverse strand, counting down.
GACTGGTCCGCAGTACTGGAAACGGGTCGAGAGAGCCACGAGAGCGCTGAGCACAGCAGCAGCATCGCTAGCGAAACGCCAATGAATAGAAACGAAGACAGAGGAGAAAAGATGGAAAGAACAAAAAAGAAAGAGAGGAAAAATAAAGATTCGAGTCAAACTTCGCCATTGTGCAATTTTCGTTCCCTTTATCATATATTTTATATATTTTCTTGGCAATTTCGATTAAACGCATTTTCACGTACTGGACAATATTACAATTATACAATTATTCGGCTCATCGTTAGTGCACTGGAGAAAATGGAACGCATCGCATTGATCGTTTTTTTATCATCGTTTTTCATCATTTTTTTAACACGTGTTTTAACTCGATGGTACCAAAAACAGGCTACCTGCTCATATTTCCGAATGACCTTTGGCGTGAACGATCCACCTCTCTGGGCTAGCCCATTAATTAGACCGCTGGCCTTGCTCGTTTCGAACAATTGCCTTCGATTATTTTCTTCCTCTATCGTCTAATTTTAATCCTTCTCGTCTAACAATCTAAAGTGTGACTTCAAAAAACTGTATCGAACAAATAATAAAAGCATTGATAACAGAAAATTAATTCTTTTCAAGTTTTCGTAATTTGAGAAAAAAAAAAAAATTTTATTTTTATGAAATAGTGGGCTATCGATATCTCATGCACTCCATGATTTTGCTTGTTTGGCAAAAGTTCGTAGACGAAACGCTTGTGCACGTTTAGTACAATAATAAACGAAACTTTACGTTGTGGCTTTTAAGGGATCACAACAGAGTTTGGCAGCCCCTCAACGGAGAAAGTTACCTTTGAACATGCACGAATCTTATCATATTCCTTTATAGATATACATGATTGAATTTATACTGATATAATTAATGGTTCGAGCTACGAAGGTGGATGGAATCTCAACGCGAGGAAGATTCACCGAGGTGCGGTTGATTATCAAGAAGTTCCAATTAATTTTAACTGTAACAATCTATTCAACAACTTTACCGGCTTGCGCTTCCAACATCTTCGAGGAAAAGCATCAAAGTAAATATTTTTACGCAGTTTATCGGAGATTTAGCGAAAATTTAGTAGAAGAATAAATAGGTCGCTCGGTGCTTCTTGCACGTAATTCTCGGATATTTTTCTAGTGTGTGAGGACAAGAGGAAAAATAATATAAACTTTATATAGAGGGTCAATGTCACTCGAGAATTTGTTCTACACGTTTCGGACAAGGGAATTTGCTGCTGGCTTCGTTTTCAGTTGGTTTTAAGACTGTGCAAGTCGAGTCGAGATGGCAAGTGGGTCAACGTCATAAAATTTGTAGCGTTCTCCAGCTTTTCCTACCATGTCTCTGCCATCTAACTCTCGTTGAATATTTCCCTCCCCCTTATCCGCGAATTTTTTTTTATTTTTTGCGAATTATCCTCGAAAAGCGAATATCGAAACTTTTATTTCTGGGCGTGATGAGAATACGGGAAAATAATATCCGGCTGAACATGTTTTTCTTGAGAATAAAACGTTCTTGTCACGTCCTGCATGAAAGCCAAGCATGTCCATGACAATGGTCTTCACGATAGAGAAAACGTTTTGCGAAACAAAAAAGATACGATCTTGAAAATGTGACGTTTTTTATATGTTGGATCACCTCAAGGATGTACGGGCCGTACAATCCCTGACAAAAGTGACTTTTTCATAATTCAAAAACTTATGTTATGAATAATTTTTTAAAGCAAATTTTGTGAATTTTCCATAAGAGTCAATATTACATAGAAAAGATTTTGGAGTTAAATATCTTTTGAACTATTCAGTGAATTATTTTCGAATGGGGAAAAAATTTAAAAAATGTTCGTAGAGTTCGAAAATTTAATAAAAGGTTTGTACACCGTAAGAACGATTTTTTTTGTAATATAAATTTAATAGCAAAAATGACTTATTAGAATTGCAAAATTCTCGCGAGCTCTCGAAATCAGTTTATAGCAAATATTTACATTTTACATGCACCAAATCGAAATGAGAGATAGCTTGATGGATTTAGTCAATAGCGAGCACACGTGTCATCCGAAATAGGCAGTCAACTTCAGAGACAATATCGTTCGTTTATTCTCGTCGCATATTGAATTTGATGATCGCTAGGTCGTGCGGATTGCGCACAAAGTTTCACTGGTGTAAGAAGTTATTGCTCTCTCGCTCTCCCGATGCCTGTGTACATTTGGTACTTTGCATTTATGCATTCGCAATGTGTGCACACGGCATGGCAAACTCATCACACTTCACGCCCGGAGCACATCCTTAACTGGCGTGTGTGGCAGATCGGATGAAGCACTTTCGCATCGCATGATACATATAATTTTAGTTCACTCACGTGGAAATCTGTTATAACGATTTATTCGCTTTATGTGCGCGCATCGAGGAAAACAGAGAGAACGAGTCTTGACGTTGTCGCGAGCGAGAAGGAAATTTATTTAATATCAAACTGATAAGCGTACCGTCGTATCTTGCAATAAAATTCTTTCGAAATTCCATGCTACGAAATTCATAAACGTAACCAGAATAAATTGTTGCTCCTCTGTATATCTGCCATAATTAATGCACGAAGTTTCGGTTCGAGGACCTCCGGGCGTTACAAGTTTTAAACTTAACGAATGCAAACGTGTAAACAAAATATTTGAGGAAGAGAAAGCTTTTGTGTGCATTTAACACTCAGAGAGGGCTGCGAAAGTGCTCTCGTGTAATCTCGCTCGTGAAAGACGAAAGCTCGCCGTATAGCACACCCGGAGAAACATACAAGCGCGTTTCTCCATTCGGCGAGTCGCTCTCTTTTCCAGGAGAGCTGGAAAACTCTCGGCGGTCACACAGCTCTCTTCCGGTAAAACGATCTCGTACGAAAGCTCAACGTCTCACGCCACTCGCCACCTTCCGCACAGAATTAAATCCCGTCGCTCATCTTCCTTCTCATTAACATGCACGCATCTTCGCTCCTCTCATCCTTTTGCCTCTTTTGCTCTTCTTCGTGTCACAGAACCGCTAGGTCAAACTTTACACCTTGAAACATAATTATTCACCGCCCGAGCTTTTTGCTTAGATCTCTCAGAGGAAGAAATATGCGCTAACCTTCCTTTGAATTCGACTCAAAGTTCCAAATGACGTCAGTGTTCCAGTTTTTTGGAGGAAAAAAAATCTGATTTCAATATAGAATTGGCGACTGATCCTCGTAACCTCAGGCAATGATCTTTGTAGATTTTTTGAATGCTTGAATGGATTTATAGTGATTATATCAGGAGCTATCGGAATGCTTTGTATGCGGGAGAGAGCTTATTACGCTTTCACAAGCTTTTCAAGATTTCTTTGCGGCGCTACAGAGGGAGAGAAAGAATCAACGACGAAGGTGAGGTCCAAATGATATATAGCAGTTCATGTTGTTATCTTATCCATATCAGCCTTTGGTAAATTGATTCACCTTGACGAGTATAATAAATGGAACATTCTTCTCTGTTTCCCTTTCTTATGAATTGAGGGAGACCTGAGATTTATCTCTCATGCGTTGTCATCGATTCTCGCTAATGTTTCTGGGTTCAGACTAAGTGGAAATTTCACATTAAACCTTTTTGATACTGAAAAAATGTTTCTACATTTTTTCAAATATTTTTTTTTTAGATAAATGCAACTGTTTAATTGGCAATATTTTTCATTCCTTCGAGAATGTTTTCAAACGAGGGGTGTAATTTTTCTCAAGGTTTCGTTAATTCAAGAAAGGTCAAATGAATGGATTCTTTCGGTTGAACATGAAAATGTTCTCAAGCTATTGATAACGATGAGCCTGAAAGTGATTTTTAGAAGAGAAAGGGGAGAGAGTGAGAGAGAGAGAGAGAGAGAAAGGCTGCAAAATTCTATCAATCTTTCACGAGAGATTCAGGGACGTGTACTTTGGAAGATTGTAAGCTGATCGTCGTATTATCGGATCACGCGAAGAAACGAAGCGGAGAACAGAGGGAGGGGAGGGAGGGAAAGAGTGAAAGGGTTGGCATTTTGCCAGTAGAAGATCTTGTCTCATCCCAAAAAACCTCTGGTATATACTGCCGAAGCTACGTGACCGTAGGAATGAGAATGGCAGCTTCTCCTCGAGCTTAGTTGAGAGAAACAAAGTGGAAAGAGAAATTTCGAGTGCGCGATAGCCAAGAAAAAGAAGGAGAAGAAGGGAAGAGAAATGGACCGCTCCTTGACGAGAAGAAAAAAAAAGGAGTCAGCGGAGCTGACGATGTCTTTTTTCGCTTGCACATCGATACGAGGTTTGTGCGGTAAAAAGACCTTGAATAGCACCAATTTGTGATCATCAGAAATAACCTAGACCTACTGTCTCCTAGAATAAATCTATTTTCGATCGTGCACCAGTGTATTTTTGCAATTTTCATAAAAAACATACCATTACCAAATTTTTTACGGATGCAAATTATTTTACGGCTGTTCTACGTGGAAAATATGTTAAAGTGAACTCAAAAGTGAGCGTTGGCAATTGTGTACACTCTCGGTCGAGATGAAGCACATCGGAATGTAAATATCAAAGTGACGATTGCAAACAGCAGACGCGTATACAATTAATTGCGCAACGGATGTCATAGAGGAAGCCAAATGTTCGACCTGCCAATGCCAACACACAGCCGAATTCAAGTTCGTCTGAACTAGCAACAAGTTGGAATCTCAATCTCAACGAGGCCCGTTGCCAGTTTACCGACGATTTTCCGTTTCTTTTTTCTCGTCCTTTTTCTTTACCGCAATCAGTTTATTGCGCCGGATAATCGCGATGTGACCGACGAGCGATAACGAGAACAAATTTTTTAAAAATATTTTTATGATCCCAGATGTCTGCCGTATAGAAAAAAACAGAGAAAACGTATTTTCATATTTTCGAGATTTTTAGGAGGATTCTACATAAATATTTTTAATGGGAACGCAGTATAGATTATGTTGCCTATATACGCATTCACTCTCGGGCACTCTCTCTGGAATAATCTATAAAAAGCTCAAAGTAGGTCGAGCGCAATTCGGCAGTGCGTAAACGCGTGGATTGGTTGTACTGTTTTTTCAATGAAAAGGGAAACTTCGAAAAATAGCAAGAGCGAGAGAGAGAAGTACGCGGAATGAGCAGCAGCTAATGGAAGATTGTTTAGTCTCGTGCTACGGAAATCTTGCTATCTATCGTACGCACCGAGCCGAATGAAATTTTCTTTGAAAACGCCTGAATTATTTCACGATTTTTGAAAAATATTTTTAAAATAAGTGTTAAAAATATTTGTGAGAACAGTATAGGTTGGTTTATTATTTATTAGACTATATTTTTGCAAATTTGATAATTCTAAAGCACATGCGACATAATAATGAAGACAAAAATAAAGACAAAAAGCTTGGAAGTTTTACAGAAAATTTTCTTCATTCACAGGAGAAAGCATGCAGAGATAATTTCAGAAAGAGCAGCTTAACAAATGAAAATATGCATCAAAATTACCAAGTTTATCAACTCTAGATTTTTTGCGAATCTAATCGAAAATGACAGTAAAAAATTAGCGATGTAAAAACTATGTATGAAGCGTGCAATGAAGGTAAAAAATGAGAGAGTAAAAGAAATAAAGACTTTTGCAACTGTCCCAATCGTATTTTCTTACCTTGATAACGTTTATCTTTCTTTCTACGCCGACGTCGTCTTCTCACTTCCTCCTCGTTTTCGAGACAATTTGAGGAGGACGTGTCCCCTTCGTTTCTCACGGGAGATAACAATCCGATTTTTTGCCTTTCGCTGCTTTGACGTTGCTTCAGGAGATCGTAAACCCTTCTGAAGTAATCGCCTGCTACTTGGCTGTTCAGTGCCTCGGACTCGAGAGAAAAAACTGATGTTTCGGGCTCGTTGTTTCGCGGGACCAACGAACTCGAGCCACTCGGTGACCGAGAGGTCGTATCGGCGATACTGCACGCATCTGTTACGCCTTGGCACGACTCGAGGACATTCTCGCTTCCGTTCACTATCTTGAACGTGTCAGTCTTCTTAACTCTAGAGTTCGCCGTGAAATCCAATACGTCGTCCATCCAAAAATTTCTAGCATTGCCGCGACGCTTCGGTATCGTGTCGTAACCGAAATCAACAGAATTAAAGTCGCAATCGATGGGAAGATCCTGATACTCGTTAACTTGCAATTTCGATATGATCGGCGATTGAACATTATTATTATCCTTTCCAGCTTCCAACAGTAAATAATTTTCTTGAATTATCGTTTCGGTTTCCGTGTCCTCGTTCGTCTCTCCTTGACTCCTCGTGTTCGCGTTAAAATTTTCGTTCGCTACTTCCGGTGCGTTTCCCGGTTCGTCGCTCCTCTCGTGCAATTTATCATCGACGCGTTCGTTCCGAAACTCTTTCCGAACGTTCGACGAGCCTTCAGAATTTTCGGAGCGTTGCTTCCAGCCCATTATGCAAGGGTTTTGGTCCCCGGTGACATTCGTTGATTGTTTTTGCAATCGTTCAAGTCTTCTCCTCTCTTTGTACTCGCGCCAGGAACACAGATTGCTTTGGTAAATCTTTGCTCGGCGAACGCTACTCGCGTGATTCTCGTCTGAATCCACGGTCGTGGAGTCCGCGAGTGCGGCCAGTCTCCCGCTCATTTTCCGATTTAATCTCCGTCGGTCTGAACAGGAAACACTTCGCCGTTTGCTTTTCCTTCCGGAACCATCGAATCGTGCGATCTTATCCGTCAGGCTGTCGCTTCGCGTTCTTCGACAATTTTTTCGTCTTTTTTTCTCGTACGTGCCTCTCAAACTCTCATCTCCATCGTGAAATCGTAAATCGTCATTGAACGATTTTTTCGGTAAACTGAGCTTCTTCTCGAACGTCAGACAACTCCTCGTTTGCCAAGACTTTCGATGACAGTCCGAGTAAGAGTTGAACCGCTTTCTGATCTCAATATCATCGGGATCGATCACAGTTTCCGGAATGATGGCGCTCCGGGTTCGTCTGCAAGAATTTGGCTGCGGTTTCGACATTTTGGAGATTCCGTTCCTGAAATCCTCGTCATTGGAATTCTCGAAGTTGCTCCGTCTAATGTACAAGTCGCTGTGCGCTTTACCCACGCCCGCATACTCTTGTCCCGTGACTCTTCGATGATCGGAGTATCTGCGTCTTATATCCTCAACGGTCAATTCGTTTGGATAGCGAATCAACGATTCGTCTCTCCTTGACTTTTCCTCGTCCATCTTCGTGCGTATCTTTTCCTCGAGATAAGCTCTAATCCTATCAAGATCGTTTCGTCTCGAGGCGTTGCGGGCGCTGATGGAATCCTTCGCTTCTATTCCTTCGGATTTCCAGCTATTTCTCAGCTTCTTCAATTTCTCATGCGGCGTTGTGCGGGACGGATACGCGTTGCCGGACCGAAGATAAGCCTTGACTCTATTACAACGGTCCTGAGCTATCTGTTCCTCGGTCTTGCCAATTAATTCATTAGAATTTAGATCCTCGAGTATCTGTTGACGCAAATAGTCGCCAGCTGAGTATCTCTTAGGCGGGTCTGGCTTTTCCCAAGATTTTCTCGATGACTCCGTCCCATATGAGTGATGACGTCGCCTCAGAGTTCTCTTGCTCGTATTTTTATCGAGAGCTCTGACGCTCGTTGTGCTGTAACTTTTTCGCGGTTCGTGACACTCCGGCCAGTTATTGTTGCTTTTCGTTTCATTAACGCCACGTGGTGAATCGAATCCGAGACCTTGCCTCATCGAGGCTCGAGCCCGTTGCGCCGTTCGTCCCGTTGCCTCGACCAAACGTCTCCCATCCTGGTCCAGAGTTTGCAAAAATGGTTGGTCGCTCTCGTGATTTTCAATTTTTTCAGAATTTGCAAGTTTGCACTTTTGACCGTCTTTTTTGTTGTTTGATCTTAATTTGACGGTCGGCTCGCTGGATGACGATTCCGAGTAGTACGAGGCATCGGTAGGCGTCGTTATTATCGAGTCGTCGACACTGTCCATTTTTATTTTCTCTTATCGATGACAACCGCACGACGATGAAATACTTTGAATGATATAAAACAGCGAGTTTGTTATTCTCAATGCGTAGCGAAATCTGAATTTCACTTTACCCCGCAATTATTTTTCTTGAATTTAATCCTCCACAATCTGGTGCACGTTTTCTCCCTTTCTCGCTTCTTTGTCTCTCCGTCTCGCTCGCTTTCTCAGCACTCGAGATTATTACGCAGCTTACATAAACCTAACTCGTCGAAATTGTAAACTTGGCAAAGCGTCAACGTGCCTTCTCCCGTTTCCACTCGCCGCGTCTTTCTCCGTCTCGCATTCTCCTTTCCTTCCCCGTATTCATCGTCACGCACTATCGTTTTCTCCTCGCCCGATATCGCCACGGTGCACACGACCGAGTCTGCAGTTCTTTTAAAGACTCGAGGCTACCGAATTTTTTTTTTCCCACCGGAGGTATGACTCACCGTTGATGATTGCCAGCAATTTTTGAAACTAAACGACAAAAAAATAGTTTCATCTGTCTACACGGTTTCACGCTGCGTGCAAAAATTCGTGAAATAAACAGCGAGAAAAATCACGGTTTAACATTTACGAACTGTCACTTTTTCACCAAAGCTTTTTTCACAATTGTGGGACTTTGTTAATTTTTTCATTTCGGTATATTTTTTTGCGATTTTTTTTACTGTGATTCGTTTTTGCGATTAATATTTTCGTTTTTCGTAGATGGTACAGTCGTTGGATGGAATGAAATATTGAAACGACGAAAGGTCTAAACAACACCGCTATTCACTTCGACGAATTGAAAAATGCACGGGACGATAATAACGTTGAGGCCGGTTGATGATCGATTCATAAAACCCGTTTGAATATCGCGCTGTTGCTCCGTTGATGATCTTACCGAAAAGTGAGGCAGAAGCGGCCAGCCAGCATGGCTGTAGTGGGAAAGTGTAACACAGCGCGCACCTCGACAGACTCACGGTGACATCACGCTGTTCCCAAAATAAATCTTAAGAGTATCGCGGGCAGGGTGTGCAAGAATTTACCCGGCACGTGGAACTCGTCACGAATATACATTGCGTCGAACGCATATCGCAATCTAAATGCTTCATACAATTTTAGAGAAAGTTTTTGAATTTTTTTTCGCGCTTTTTTATATACAGGAATGCACATAAGAAAATTCGATATTGCAAGAGAAGCTTTAGACGTGGCCGGTGAGATTCGAAGCCAATGAAAACTATAAAAACTCATTGAACATCCGTTCAGAACGAAGATAAAATCTCGAATGAAGTATCCTTGTTAAATGTTATTTGTATTTATCAAGGTTACTTAATAAGCAATCGCTAATCATCAACTAGCCCCGTTAGCTTCCTCTAATTACTCCTCCATCCTCTCGGCTTTTCAGCTGCGTTATCATTAACGTATGTGGGCATCTGTATGTGCATTTTGTTTCAAACTATACGTACATTTGTTATTTGAACGATTGGTGAATCTTGAAGATGAGAGCTTCGAGCAATTGGAGCACTTAGTTTTGTTTACGAAATAACTCTAAAAAAATTTCCATGTGAGGAAAAAATCTAAAAAAATGCTCCCGTTGAAATATCAGTATGAAAAAATGAATCAAAGAAAATACACTTGAGTTGATTTTTTCCACTGAGCAGATTATTAATCGAAAATATTGCGAGATATTTTTTAATGCGTTTTCTTTCATGAATATTTTGTAAAATGTACGAAAGGTCAATTAATTGGGTAATTTATACTTTTTATACAGCATAAAAAACAATAATTTATTCAGCAGTTGGCGGAAATATAAACGTACAGAGCAGAAATTTAGGGAATTTTCATTCGTTTGTTCAACCGCCATGGGGACACATGTAGAATCGAACATTATTACAATTAATTATTTTTTCATTATCCGAACGGTTGAATTTATGTGTTTGAACTACAAAGCGTTTTATATCATTTCGACTGACAGATTTGCCATTAAACATCGTCACAAAACGGTGATAACAATTATTTATTTGTCCAGCAACGCAATTTACTTCTTTCATGTATGTAAACATCATAACATTTTTTACTTCCTATGGTCTTATTGTAATTCACTATTTTCTTGCTTTTTTTGTTTTTGTATTACTTTTAATTCACGTTCTATCTCTCTTTCTCAATTACACAAAATTTTTTGATATATTTTGAATGCTGTTCTCACTATCATTCAATTTTAGTATGCGCTCCTAGTCTTTGTTTTATTCAGTTCTTCTATATTTTTAACCTGTGAAAATTGTACAGCTGCAAGGTTACTTCTCATTCTGATTTCTTAATTTTCAGAAATTGTTCCTTCTTTATACCTGACAGGACAGCTCCTATCATGCCATTTTTCAATAATTAACAATGTTTAATTTTATCTTTAAATAATTGTCCATTCATCGTCTGCGCATTTTCTGTGCTGATAACAGCTCCTTACAAACAACCTTGAGACTTTCAAGAATATCTCAGTTTGATATGGGATATACAATTATTTAATTTATCATTTTTTTCAATAGGCTCCGCCATTTGCATCATCACTTTTTTCTTTCCATTCTTCTTTCTTTCCTTCTTCCTTTCATCTTTACGTATTTTTATATGTAGATATATTTATGTAAAATAATTTTATAAAATATTGCCCGATTAACGTGCGTACTATTCACTATATAATGATTTATGTGTATACGTATTGCATTAATATATACCCATGTGTATAAGATTAACCTGTCGATATTACTCACATTCGCGTTTTATACATTTACATATTAGCTTCGAGTACAAACATATACATTGTTAACGTTATTACGGGAATTACTCCCGAGCAACAAAAAATACAAGCGATAGGATTTAAAGAAACATTGCACATTAAAAAAAAGATTAATGGGAGAAACGATACTGACTGTGGGTCTATAACAATTTTTTTCTTATGTTTACTTTTACTTCCACTCTAATCACTTTAATTACGTGTACGTTAACGATCAAGCTAATTCTTACAATGCCACAAAGGGAGCAGGATTTATACGCGATTACATCGAAAGAGTACCCTGTTCAGTACACGTTCGATTAAAAAAAGGTTTTTCAAAAAAAATCTAGCCTTCGCTCTTATATAAAAACTTCAGAAGGGATTTTCCGTATCAGAAAATCGTTATCTACGCGACACTTCTATACTTTACAATAAAAAACATAAGGCTGTTGGAGATGGGGAACGTCAGATCTGGGGGTTGACGAAGGAATACCTGCTTTTGAGGGACAATCCTTGCTGTCTTGTTCAACTTTTATCTGATTCATCTGTAATATAAAAATTCGAAAATTAAAAAAATATGCATAATATTTAAAAAAAAAAATTTCTATGCATTTCATCATTCATTTGTGAACAAACCTTAGTGGGACTCAAATTTGCAAATGTTCGCAATGCCGGCGTGGGAATTTGACTTTCCGATTCAGTTTTCCTGTTTGATATGTTCAATGTCAAATCATGTTTTTCAATCGTACGAGTTGTGGAATGAGATTCAGTAGTTGATGATTCGTTGATCGGTCCCTCGGGGGCTCGTCGTTTCGGTGTCTTTGGTCTCACACCGATTTTCTTGTCGCTGTGCAAATCTGTTGCGTTATCTTCAGACTTCGTGATGCCATCGTCGTTACAGAACGTCACAGTTTTCTTGGATTCGCTCCTGGGACTGAGCTTGTTCGTCATCTTCAGACAAGAATCCTGAGATCTTCTTTTAGCTGCGACGGGAATCTGTCTCGGTTGGCACATTGAATTGTTTATCCCCAAAAATTCGTTCTTTTGAGAATCGCCGTTCTCTGATTCCCTTGTTTCTGATGCCATTTGCATAATATTCAAATCATCATCAACTTTGATTGGTTTCCCACGTGCTCGAACTTCTGGTTTTGTCATTTTCACATCTAACGACACTTCAGAAAGCTTCGTATTGACTGATGCAATGTTTTGGACGTTTCCGTTGTTATAGTAATTTTCACAGTTGTTATCACTTTCGATACTTCTTCTTGGATTCTCTGCTCCGTAATTCGCGTTCTTTCCCAATCCCTTGAAGCATTTCGTCTTTGATCTTGACTTTGCTATGGGTAAACTATAATTACTTTTAGAATGTTCACTGGTCTTTTCGTGCTGAATCTCGTACAACTCGACGAAGTTTCTAACGCTACCAGGAGCTATCGTCGATATTTCAGCCGCCTCCCAAGACTTTTGGTCGTTACTTACTTCTACGTGTCTCATGGCATTATTGTCGTTATCATTACGTTGGATTTCATGATTATTCCTATCTATGGCACATCTAACAATTGTCTTAGAATTATCTAATGTTCTTTCACGATTGGTATCTTCGTTTTTTGCGGAATTTTCAGAATTACGCATTTGTCTGTCTTCCATGTGCTCGATAACAACGACAGCACCCTTGCTGTCACGTCGTTGTGACGTGTTACCGTCTTCTCTGATGACGGAAACACTTTGTGAAGAGTTCTTTATCTCTGACGACTTTTCATACCTTTTCTCCGTACTCATGACAGTATCAACATTCCATGTTTCTTGAATGTTGATGATTGGCGTAGATGACGTGGTTCCGGATACGATTCCGGCATTAAGTTCCTCAGAAATGGTGTTGTCGCTCCAAAAAAATTCTCTTGTAACCGGCTCCACTGACTTTAATTTTATAGCACTGAAATTATTCAAAAGTTCGCTCAATACGTCGCTTTTTTTCTCCCCCTGGCTCTTCTGAATATCTGTTGGTAAAGCCGAGCCTTCAACTTTTACGGTCTTTGTCTTTGGGTCAATTCCAATAGTAGATCCATTTTTCAAATTGTCGCACGATCGATTTGCTTCTTTACATTCATTTTGTTTTCTATCTGCAAACCTATCAAGATTAGCTGGGTGGAATTTTTGTTCGATCATCGTAGGTACTGTAGCAGGTATAATCGGAAGTGGATCCGATTTTAGATGTGTTGCAACTATTAAACATGAAGCGGGCGCATCTAGACTTCCGTCGTTACTGAGCATATTCTCTAGGAATGAATTGCGACGCACTGTGACAGGTACGTATACCGGCTCCTCCATGTCCAACGAAAACTGAATGTTGTTGCCAAAGTGGCGAGTGTCTGATGACGCCTTCATTTCCGACTCTCGGGTATTTATTGATTTATTCTTATCATTTTCTTCATTATTTGAGCTGTAAAACGACCGTTGAAGGTTATCGGAAAAAATATCTTGTTCTTCATCGTAATTGCAGCTTTCAACCAGAGTTTCTTCATTTTGACTATTTATTCTGAATTGGCTGATTTCAGGAGCAAAATTCTTGTCTTTTCCTTTTTCATTTTCCTCATACGAGAAATCCTTCCAATCTAAGTTGTCCATTTCAATGGAAAAACTACGTAAAGGCGGACTTCCTAGATTCTTTTTCTGCGTGATTTCTGATTTACACAAATTGTTACCTTGCGTGTAACTGGGGTCGGGTTCAGGCGAAGTAGTTTCGTGATAATGGTTTGAATCCGTATCAAATTTTTTAGAAATAAAAGCTTCTTTTGCGCTTCGACTTTCTTCACTCATAACTGATTTCTGAGGTGTTTTCTGAGGTGAATCAATTTTGAGTTCCCACTCTTTCTTTATAAAACCTTCATCACGGGGATCATAAGTTGGAGGTAAATTTGGTACGATGATGTCATTGATGTCTGGAAATGGATCAAATTCACGTCTCTTCGGAGATTTAAATCTCGGTGAAGGTGTCGAGCGTCTAGAACGAGTATTTGGTTCTTCCAATTTGCAAGCTTTTTCAAACTTATTATCATTAACCAACTTTTCCACTGTTGTGCCGTCCTGGGTATTTTCGTTCATGTCACAGTTATTATTTGATTGCAATTCGTTTTCTATTAAAGAACCAAATGGAACATCACCAAATTCGTCAGGATTTGATTCTTGTTCAACATTTTCGGTGTGCACAAATTCGTGCGGAGTGTCGGTTATCTCTGTAATGATGACAGAATTCTTGTCAATGCTTTCCTCTTCATTAAATTCAGCTTCGATATCTGTCAGGATCGTAGTTGCATAGTTGAGATTAGTAAGAGAATGGTTAGGTGATTCGATAACAAATCTCACTTTAGTAGCAGATCGGACAATTGGTTCGTTGCTGTCAAAATTTTCGTTAGTGTAGAGAAAAGCTCCTGCAGCAGCTCGAGCATTTAGTCTCTTACTACGATCCATATAATCCTCAAATATGTAGTCATTGTTAGCATTTTCGAATTGGCTACTGAAATTATCACTCTCACGTTCAGCATCCCAATCACCAAGACACTTTTCGAAAGGAACATTCGTCGTTGTCACCCTGAAGTAAACTTCTTCATCGTTTTCATCTTCGTTGCAATCGTCCAACATTGTATTATCGATGCTTGTCGGGTTAAACTCAGATATGTCGTCACTGGGACTTGTAATAAACTTATATTGTTCGATTGACGTTTTATCGCATTTGCTGGAATGTTCCATGACACTCTCAAAGTCTCGGAAAGTAAAAAAAAACGGCGAATGGTTGCGAGGCATTGGTGAGCTTCTACCAGAATGATTTTGAACTGGACAGTCAAGATTTGCAATAGAAAAATTGGAGCTGGACTCTGAATTGAATTTTTCAGTAGCTGAGATTTTCTTGTTGTTTTCTTCTTTAGTAATCGTACAATCAGAATTTGCTGTTACACTGTCGCTCGCTTGAATTGCAGACTCCGATTGCAACTTTACTGCAGCTGAACCAAATTTCGAGCTGATCAGATGCGAATCAATTGCGGTTGTTGATGGTTCGCAATTACGTTGAACCAATCGAGGCATTCTTTTACACGGAATAACATTTTCTGATAAGGTTGGTGCCGGTGGTAGAGGTCGTGGTTTATCTTTCATTGTTAGAATCCCATTATGCACTGAGGTTTTTTTTTCCACGGCTATTGTTTTCGTTGCTACTTTTGGCATTGATGTTCCACGAACATCAGTTTTACGTTTTCTACGACGTGGAGGAATGGGCGGTGGATTATCCATTTCCACTGCAATAAAAGTTGAAAATTTTGTAACTCAATGGTTGATTATAACGATAAGCAACTAAAAATCGATTCAATTGTTCGAGTACTTTACTAAAGCAAAATTTTGTTTTATTATGTGTGCAAAAAAGCAAGCAAACAAAAACTTTACTAAGAATGTCTTACTTTTATCGAAATGAAAAGTCAATCAATTTACACTCAAGACCTAGAACACAAATTTACAAAGTCACCAAAACTTTATTGAACTGACGCGAACGTGAACAACACAGAGATTCAACGCCACGAAGGTTGACCGACCATCAATAACTGAAGGAGATTCCTTAGAAATGACGTCCAATACGACCCCTCTACTCTCGACGTCGCTCAATAACAAATTTAGAGTGACGCATTCGACGTAAGTCTCTCAAGTCAACAAATCGTTCACAACTTTCACGCAACACAGTTCCAAGTCATTAAGAGTGATCATGCAGTTATATATTGCAAATACAAAAAATCTTAAATAAAAAAATGGACCATATAAAATTTAAACAATTAGTCGATCTTAAAAGCCATTTTTTAATGTGGTAACCAACACTTTTGAATTTTAGTTTACTCAAAAAAGCTCGGGTGACATTATGTTAAATGTAGCTAAATTCGAATGATAGGAGAAAAATGAGTTCGAGAGCCGAGCTGAGAAGGTCGGAGAATTCATTGGGAATGAAAGTGGCTTGAGTACTCAGACAAGGCTTCGTTAAACGGATGAAAAAAATTCGATTAACTATTGGAAGTACTCCTTCTCCAGTATTTCAGCTCACTACGCAACCGCAATGGACGTTTATAAAGCTTTATTGGTTAGCTTACGAAAAAACCTATGTCTTGAGATGTAAGGCACAACTACTTATACATTAAGAATAACGATTTTCATTCCGTTTTTACAGTATTCTCCACGTAAGATTCAACTCTGTAAGATTTCCTGCCCTTTCAATTAGGAAGAACAAAACATCTCCCCTTCTACAAGCGAAACCTACTATCTGTTTTCGTTAACACGTATACCCATTACTTATACCCAAAGTAGTGTATCATTGAAAAGTAGAAGTGGGAAGCTCCTCTAAGATTCCCAAGTTGCAAATCTTATGAGGGGAGCATTATTTCAGCAGTTAGTTTTTACGTTATTCATGCTATGGCTACATTCATGTTAGTTTTAATATTAATACTATGGTTTTTACCTGTTCAAATGAAAACTTGACGACTCGTACGACTGACATCAAAGTCCGAGAGACTGAGCAATATGCTTGCGGAATTTAAAACATTCGTGTCGCTAACATCTTTGGTATATGTATAATTGGCATTATGATTTTCCATAGAACTCGACGCCGCACTGCTGTACGCGCTTGATGTATTTTGTACAGAAGCAACGTCATTACTTCTAGGACATAACCACTTTGTTGTCATGCTTGAAATTTCTGCCTCAGACGATATGTCAAACCTAAGATTTCTGAAAATCGACATGTCAATTATTGTGTATTCAGAAAAAATTGTATTCACAATGCTTTCAGCACAATGCACTTACTGTAGATAATTTTTTTCTGTATTTTCTCGATGCTGAAGTCGCAGATTCCTACTTCCGTTACCAGTCACTTGGGATAGTACGAGCTCTACGGTCTCGGATGAGCTCTGCAGCATTTTCAGAGCTTCCTCGTATCGGAGATTGAGAAGGCTTTGGCCGTTGATAGCTACGATTCTGTCACCTGCGTCGATAATATAGGTCGTCAAAAAAATTGATTTTATTATTTCTCACTTCAATCATAGTCTTAAGCCATATTAATGTCAGAAAATTTAACGATTATAAATAATTGTTAAAGTTTTGATTAATCAATCAGTTTAAGGTTTACAACGGTAATATTAATACTTCAACAAACCTTTATTAACGTTTCCAGCCATGTCAGCAGAGCCCCCTACGGAAACAGCTTGCACATATACACCACCGTCATTACCTTCGGTCACTTGTAGGCCGATGCTACCCCCATGACCACGCTCTAGTTGGATTGTGTGGAGGATTCTTTCTTCCGCAAAGGAAAGCTCTTCTAATCTAGCAACAAGCGAAGCCGACATGGTATCGGTACCAATACGAAAAGTCTCATCATCCGTTCGAATATCCGCATCTAAGAATGTTGAAAATTAGAGTTTGGTTGATATAATTTAAGAAATACCGGCTTTAAATGTGTATTTGTAGAAAAACTTACTTAAAACGTAAGCTTCTGGCATTGGAGAGTCGGTTGATTGCGCTGAAGCCGACTGCACGGACGATGCCGTGTCCGATTTCACCGACAAAGATTCGAGATCATCGGTAAACTCGGAATCTCTATGTACAATGCTGCTGTAGATTGCGCGAGTACCCATTTTCACTCCAAGCCTCCTTGGTAAGCTAGGTGTTCTGAAACCAGCACTCTGTCTCGGTGTACCGTAGTTGGGTAAACTTGAAGTTTTCACCTAGGCATAAAATAATTCATGTATTTCTCAGAAACCTGCAAGCGATTTCTTTAGTTACTAAAAAATAAAGAACTTCATATAAACCTTATCAGTATTCTTCTTCGAGTTTGTCACGTCCCAAATTTCTTCGGGTACGGGGTACTCGTTCCTTTTCTTATTTCCTGTTTTATTGATGGCAGCATACAGTTCCTCCGGATGTTTAACTTCGTTTGCAATTCTGTCAGTCTCGGTAGAATCGATTTTTTTAGGAGTTGAGTACAGTAACTCTTTATCATTGGCTAAGCCCTTTGTTGGATAGCTATAGAGCTTATCGTTGGCTAAGCCCTTGATTGGGTAACTGTAGAGTTTATCGTCATCAGGAACTCTTTGAGATTTCAAGATCTCGGATATATGATCATTTCTGCTACCCATCGCTCTATCCGATTCATCTTCCGTGTCACGTGAAGCACCTTCGGGCTCGAGTCGAGCATTTACCTGAGCATAGAGAGCATCTTCCTCAGGGGTATAACAAACAAGTTCAGTATCCACATCATCATTTTTTTGTACTGGAGGTGTAATTTTTTGCGGATTCTCGTTTTCTTTATTCTGATATTCCTCAAGCTGCATAGGATACTTGGATTTGAGATTCTTTCCCGTTTTGACTGCTGGTATCTTTGGTTTGTTAGAATCTGGCATCATTTTAAGTGGTGGCGCAATTGGTTTTACTGTCAAGGGCACTCCAAAATCTGTGAAGCAGAATTCATTATTTAGCTATTCATTTAGAGTTGGTATAAAAAATGTTTTAGAGAAGCTTTAAAAACCTTTTGCGAGTCCATTGAACGATGATAACTCGGATCTCAGTTTCAAATAAAATTGGTGATGGAGCGATGTTAACTTAAAAGCATAATAACTCCTGAAATACAAAAATTTATTAAACGATCTGTTGTACTCTCATTCCTAGTTGAAGGAGTGCAAGGTTATCATAACATTCTATTCTCAACTTACTTTTTATGGTCCATTCGCAGCTTGAATTTACAACGTTTGCCATTAAGTCTGGTATAAACCACGAAAGAACTTTTGCTGTAACTCAAAGTTTGAATATCTCGCCATTGTAGCTTGGCCAGCTCATTTCTATCTCGGGGTTGACCACCCCTCTCAAAAAGTTTTAAGCCTTGAGCATGTATTGCTAGCCACACGTTACATTCAGACTTCTTTGATTTATTTAACTTATTGTTGTTGCTGTTGTTATTGTCGTTCAGATTTATAGCAGACGTGTTCGAAGGAATCGTATAAATGTCATCACTGTCTTTAGGTGCACCGCACGTTTTACGTTCGCCAGTAAAAATACCCCTTTTGGTTTTATCATTGCAATTCATCTGGCTAACCTCTATATTACCGAATGTAGGACTTTCAGATGACCTTTCAAGCTGATATATATTTTCTGAACGAGCGTACAGATCACCATCTGGCTGCGACGACGTTAAGCGACTGGCATTAGATTTTTTTAATCGCTGTATAATTTTTTCAAGTTCTTTGCAGTCCGCAGTTGCAATGTAATAGTGTGATCCATAATCTGGTAATGACTGAGCATGTGTAACAAACATTTCTTCAGCAGTAATAGCGTCTAATCCTCGTCTATCACGATGGGCTTGGTGAAGCTTTGCTTTGAGGGTTTCAGAGCCACCCTGCAGCTGACTCTGTTGAAATTGATGATCCGGATCGAGGATCAGAGATTCTGGGATATAATGTTCCAAAAGAAAGTAATCACCTCGTCCATGTTCCTAAAAATGTTTACATTATCACATTTGAATTACTATTCTAACATTCTTTTTCGTAATTTAAAGTGCGCAAATATTGATTCATCCTGTTTGCTTGTGGAATCTTCAAATTACTACATTCATATTCAATTTATTGAATATTAAGATCCGCTTGATCTTAGTGTTCAATGAATTTTTACTTACATTCAGGTTGTAGTTTCCAAACTCTGCCTGAAGCGCAAAGCCAGTTAAATTAATTAACTGAGCTAGAGGACATATTAACTGTTGCTCCAGGATGCAACGTCTTATCTGAAGATAAAGCAGGTGCTTCGAAATCCAGCTCCTTTGTAAAAACAACAAATAAAGAGAAGCATATAGTTCAATGTTGGATAATAACAAAGACAGCAAACATATTAATTTTGATTATTAAATACCTTATTCCGCGTAGCGAAGGCAAAAAAAATCGTAATCTCAAGTACAACATAAAACTTGTAGGAAGACCCAGCGTTCCTTTGCTCTTGTTACCATTCAACCATCCTGGAGGGGCAACTTTATTTAATTTTGTCTCCGGTGGCAACATCGCGAAATCCCCGGCAAGTAATGCAGCTAACCCAAGTGTGAAATTTTCATCGAGATTCTCAGCTTGTACAATTGCCTGTAATTATTGTTTCATATTATCATTATTATGTGTCAATTAATATTCAAGAATTGCGAGAGTAACTCAGAGTAAAAATAATCCAAAAACTTCTTCATTGTTTCTGTTTTTTTCTAATTTTGCGTAATAACGAAACTTTTATGGTATCATGAAGTCCAATAGAATTGAGATTGAAACAGAACGAAAGTATTGATACTCATGGTATCGATGAGTAGGAAAGTTTCAAAAGTTATTAGCCAGCGATATCTGAAAATATTGAGGATCAACTTGATCGGCAAAACTTATCTTATCGAAAGGTTTATAGATTGTCCATGTTTATGTAGTTTGAGTTCATTATGTAACTTCCACAGTATAATAGAAAAAAAAATTTGGTCAAAAAAATTATATCGATAAAAAAGTTCATACCGCATTAAACGAGTTTAATCAAGAAATGAATTCACTTTGCCGTAAAATGTCTGTTAATAAATAAGTATTTATTCTTACGAAACGTCGGGTCCATATTGAGTACATACATACACACCTCGAGGTGCCTAATCACCGATTTTGGGGTGCATACTCTTTGTCTTGCACTGTATACACTAATGTTATTTAAATTGTGATTACTATGTACAAAAAGATGTAAAAACTGAAAAACAACTCACCTGAAATAATTCACCAGCAGTGATTTTTTGAGGATCGCAAGTTACTTCGATGCGTTTCCCGGTCAACAATATTACAACAATACGTCCGCTGCTGGTATTCTGTAATAATAGTTTCGATTCTCAACTATAACTTTTAAACTATTAGATTAAGTGAGAAAAATCGATTTTATTCGATATTTCAATGATTAAATCACCTTTGTATCACCGATGCAAAGAGTTTTTGGAGGTTGATTGGCACGTACAACGAATTCAGGGCCTACACATTGATTTTTGTTGAATGAGCGAGCTGGTCCACCAATTGCTCTATATAAACGAGACGGCGCTCTCTGAACTGGCTTCCCTCTCCGTGCTCTTGGGCCATTTTTTATAGCCAATCTAAACAGGACAAATAGCAATGATAATTAAATAGAAAGACTAAACTTTTATCGTTTTCATCGGAATCATTGTTACCTTGGTGGTTTTGCTGGTGCAACTGACTCACTTAAGCCGTTGTTGGTTTCTGTCAGTGGAATAATCTGTCTCTTGAGAGTTGTCATAACTCTTGGGGGTTTCGGAGGCACGGAACCATGTATACTGGAGACTTTTATGGAAGACAGTAGATTATTTTGCATACTGCTTTGCTGACCACTTTCTACTTTATTATCATCAGTTAATACGCCATACTTTGACGCTACGCCGTGGTCCATAGTTAAACCATTGTTTTTTGAGTAGCTTCGCATTTCTTGTAAATTTCTCGTTGAAATTTGAGGATTTGAGTATTGTCGATGAAGCGTTTCGGCAGGGATCGGTCTACTATTTCTGCCAACACTGCCTTTACCTTTGGAATAAATATCCTCAGTATATCCGTATAACGATTTATCACCATCTGAAGTTTTCGCAAAGTGCGATATGTTAGGTTGAGAGAAGCCGCCATTTTTTATGCTTCGAGGCCTTCCTGTCACAGGATGACTGTAGAAGTCTTCTCTCGGTGCATCGGACTTGACCAAGAGTCCATTAACACGGACGTCTTGCGAACTAAGAAATGGCTTGACCGGAAGCGCATAGACAGGGTCGCTATATACATTATGAGCTTGGGAAGGATTTGATGCATTGTAACGACCGGAAAAAATAAGATTGTGTGAACTCCTCGAGTTTCCAGCGAAGCCCTGGTGTGCACGATCCGAATATTCAGGCTGAGAATTAGTTCTCGCATGATGAATCGTTGAATGCTGCGAGCTACTCGTTTGTATATCAATTTGTGACTGGAACTGTGGTTTCAGACTATTTAACGGTGGCTCTTGTCCGGATAAGCTGAGCAAATTTGGGTGTGATCGAGAATTTCGTGACTGAGCTCGGAATAGAGCACCTTTGGAAAGATGTTTTGAAAAGTGACTTCCTTGTTGATAGTGTTGCGGCTTATTCTGTTGTTGATTCTGATGATGTCGTTGCAACTGTGATTGATATTGAATTTCGAGTTGTTGCGAACGTGGCGCGTTTACCAGTGGTTGTGAAGACCTTAAAGCTGGATATACAGCTCTTTTTCTTGCCGTGTATTGTGGCGATTTCACAACTTCCCTATACATTTCCATAACGATATGGGTAAAAGGCTTTGACTGTAGTCGCGTGCGACAATATTCCGAAATCACCTAGAAAAAAACAAATCAAATTTTAAAATGAGCAAACGTTCGAAAAAGCGCTACGATAAATTATTGTATATAACAATCATGTATGGCATAACTTTATATTGGGCTTATATTATGGAACGTATGATAGATACTATGAGATTCTTCTGCGAAAGTGTATGTAAAGAAATAGGAGCGAGTTCTTAAAGTAGGAAAACATTTGCCTATACATGACTTATCATGGATCTAGAAAATGTAGCAAGCGAATACGAAGTTTACTTCGGGTGGAAGTATCTAATGGCACTCTTGTACGTATCAATCTTTCATTTCAAAGAAAGTTCACGAATCCATACAACTGCAGAAAATACCAGCATCTTCAATATTCTAAAAAATTACCGAATCCCAGAAAAAAAGCTACGGTCAATAAATGAAATGATATAGACATTAGAGATAGCTCGATAGCTCTGAATGGAAATATAAACTGTTTCTCGTCGTTGGGCGTGTTTGAATCTTTTTTTGCAAATTGATTATGAAAACTCGTATATAACTTCGGAAAAATCGGTTCATTATTCAAGCCGTTTCAACGCGTAACTATCTGGCGTGTTTAAATGCATTTTGTGCTTATAGCACCAGGACGGTATAGATGTGTACAGGCTATGGGAATCTTCTCGCCTGCACATAGTTGTAAGCAAGGCGCCTTGTCGCTCACACTCTCACTCTCCGCCAGCAATTGTAGTCAGATGCAGTGGTAGCGATGGAGGCGGCACTTTAGTACATTCAGGGATGTTAAATCATCTCTCCTATACGCCCACGCATCTGGCCATTTTCTTCAATATAAACCTGTCTATATATGTATGGACTCCCGCTGGCAATAAACCTAATTAATTCGAAGCTACCGCTACCTCCTTCACTGTGAGATCACGTGCATATCGGACTTTCCGTGTTTAAAGAACTCATTCGGTATTATAAAAATAGTAAAATGCAAATGACTATAATAGTATAATCTATAATCCCCAATAAAATGGGAGCTATAAAGCAATTTATCCTTATTATTTCTGCAGGACTGTTTTGTAAAGTAATTTATTGAAAGAGATAACAAAGTGTAAATCTGGTAAATCCGATGCAATTTTTTCTGCTCAAAACTACTGTCCAGATTACCAAAGTTGTTTACATTCTCCTGGTACACATTTAAAGTTTCGTGATATTTTCATAGAGTGGATGAACAAAAGCATACTACGATTACAAAGCTATTGACTTCATTGTTTCATCGACAAGTATATCACGTCTCTGTGATTGAATTGCATTCAATACTGGAACTACATATATTGATTGTAATGGATTTACGACGATTTCTGAATATCCTCTCAGTAGTTGAGAATATAATCGTGGGAAAATTGAAATGTTCATGCGTTCATCACCAATAAATTTCGTTTTCTAACCCTAATACGCTTTTAAAGCTGATAATTCCACGAGGTAGAAGTCAAAGGTCAACTAGATGTTGCATAAGCGCATAACACTTTCGGTAGATGTATTGGACATAATTTTCTAGGTGAGGCTATGACATTGCGTACTCGGATTAACAGAATAGGAGTTAATCGTAACAAAGCTCTGTTATATAGGAATTATGTTGTTATTAAATGTTTTGGTGTTAAGAATAATTTTAAAAGTGCTGAACCTACGTCCAAAAGATTCATCAAAGATGCACGTCTGTGGGGGTCGGGCTCTGTCATTGCTGACAGAACAGATTGAAGGGCAGACGACGGTGACACAGATACGGATCCTGTGAGAGCTGCTACTCTTGGCGTCGTGTCCAATAATGCACGACCCAGCGAGTACATCCACATCTGAAAGCAAACAAAAATGTAAATGACCCAGTCCCATATATTCATTCATGACAAATTATGAAAACTCTTTCCCGATGCCTAATTTTCATAAAATTATATTAACATAGAAATTACCTTATTGTTAAGCAAATTCAAGATTCCGAATTTCTATGCAAATGTGTTCACCACTTTTTACTCAATTTTTTTTTGCGTACAAGAACTAGAATACAACATTAAAAATATTGGAAACTGTACCATTAGGGTTTGCAGTTTTGGTAAAACCAATGCATTAGAGCAACTAATTGATTGGTGGCGATTAATCGATCGAAATCATACAATGGCCATTTGTGGTCGCCGATAAACGACGTAATGATTCGCCGCATTGGGTTTTAAGAGTATGAAAGAGAAAGAGAGAGAGGAACACTGGTAAGCTGCCTATGCTAAGGAGAAAATGTGCGTGGTTAACGAGCCGAAATGTTGCTAATTACAGAGGCAATGTGGAAGCATTTAAAATAGTGAAAAATCAGCGACTACGTTTCCAATAAGAGTTAAAATTTCGATGTAATGTTGCTCAAATGTAAAACGGTCACGGTCATTTACCGATGAATAGCTCGCAGGATGAACGAAGATATCTTAATTTTCAAATTCAATGGTAATGTGAAAATGAACAAGAAAAGGAGTAAAAAATCAAAGCTGTAAAAAAAATAAGACTTGCTCAAACACCCTACTGAAACCCGCCCATTCCTTCGCTCGTGAAATGAATCGATAGTTCAACGACCTGATAGAGCCTGCTTCGAGTGATGAGTGTTATCACACTTTAAAATCACTTCAAACACCAAACCAGTTCGACGATCGAACGCACAAATGTAACAAATATCTTTCTCACTCAATATAACCCTTCGAAAACTAACAAAAACTTCCTGTATCTCTAATAAGTTGTTTTGCCAGATACAATGTTTTACGATCGAATGCACTAGAACAAACTGCGATGACATAATGTACATATTCAAATGAGAATTAGTTGGCTGATAATCGCTCTGGCAGTTCAACTTTCACACTTTTAGAGTTTACACACCCTGAAGCTTTTTTGCGCTCTCTTGGGCAAACTTTCGAGCATCGTTCAAGCAGACACTTGACCCGTACAATAGCCCGAAGCTTTGTTCCCGTGTAAAAATACGTGTACGGGTTAAAAAAATACACATACTCTACATACGCAATGCGTCCAGGTCTTTTATGTCTAATTTTTAAAATTCTTCAAAAAATCATTCAAAAAATATCAAAATGGAATGTATACGTCTTTTAGTAAAATTGAAGGGAATACTAACTTGAGATTAACTTTTCATAATAAAACAGGGAGAATTTGTATACTCATGATTAGTCAGACAGAACCAATTAAATTTATCATATACTTGAGATTGTTGTTCTTTTCCACAATTTACCCGGGCTACTAATATTTGGATAGAGGGCTATTATTCACTATTCACTTTCAACTACATTTGGGATGGCACCATGAAAAGCTCGGTAGAAACCCCCTTGAGGCAAAGTTTTCCTTACGATATCCGTGAATACTGCCATGACGCAGCTGTATTTTACATCTTCCACGTGTGTACGAAAATACTTGTATATGATATACAAAAGTACGATCTACCTTATTACAACAGGTTTACCGAGAAGAGAAAAGCGATTTATCATTCCTGATGTGCCTCTCGTCTCTTCAATCAATAATGCAAGAACGGGATGCCGAAAGAGGCAGATTACGAAAAGAAAAAGGGAAACAGGGAAGGAATACACAAAGTTTCCTGTAATTGAAGAAAACCTAACAAAGCAGCGAGCTCCGAGGATAATGAGGACGAAATGAGGGAGGGTTGTTAGCACTTGAGTACAAGGAATTTTCCATCTGAATTATAATCTAGGAAGAGAAAAAGGGGAGCCAGATTGTAACAACTTGGAAGGGAGGGGTCAAATAGCTTGAAGAAAATGTATTTACAAAAAAGCTTATCCTACTTTGAATTTATGTATTGGGTATTTAGGGATTTCCTGTTGAAGGAGTTCGTTAAATGTTCAAAGATGATTTCGCTTGCACGATATCGAAATTCACATCGGGACAACTGTCATTTACTCTCGAAAATGATAACGTACCGCCATTATATTTCTGATGGAATCGTAAATTTTCTGCAAACTCTGGGAACACGTCTGAAAATTCCGGATCAGCGCGAGCCATGTGTTGATGAAAGGTAAATGATATATCGGCATAATAGTGAGGACGCTGAGGTTATTAATGAGCAGGAAAATTAGTGCAGCTGTTTCAGTTGATACACCGAATGCACATCTAGAGCTTATGGATACGTTTATATCAAGTTGAAACGCTGTTGCAGTCGAGATATGGCAGTGCTTTAGTTTTAAATGCAGTTTTTCATTAAAGAGAAGAATTCCTACAGCCCTCAAAAACGGAAATACCAGTGCGGGCATTGGGTAAGATGCATATAAATATATTCGGAATGCATAAACATATATCGACTAAAAATTATAAAACCAACCTTTTCAGAATCCGTGTCTGAATACACGCGTCCCGGCCGATATTCCGGTGGTAAATAAGCTCTAGCTGTTTCCGGGGATGCTAATTGGAGGGTGACTCTACCACGCGGAGTTAATTCCAAGGTGTGCGGAGTCACCACAGGCCCCAACCCCGAACCACCCACGACTCCACCATCTGTAAGAAATGGAACGTCGAATTTTAATTACCTCATAACAAGTACATGTAAATATAAAAATATAATTTCTTCCCTCGTTATCAATATACATTTTTTGAATACTGAAATGGGATTAAAGAATATTATGGCATTTCAAATATTTGACCAAATATAAGACAAATTAGAAAGTTATATTCTGGCCATTTCAATCCTGTGCTAAATTCATTAATTTGTATAACATCATTCGTTATTCAAGATAAAAAAACGTAAATGAATTCGTATACATGTATACGAAGATTCCCGTTTAGCCCGGTCTCACATAAATTATTAGCAACCCAGAACTACTAAATCCAAGATAATTCGCCAGTTGGACGTTAATGCGATGCGTGTCAGAGGCATTAAAGTTCTTATATGAGCTGTAAAAAGTGTTCGGACTAAAGGAAACACGTACGAATCCGACGACGGGCTTAAAAAGAAGTGTCTGCGAGCGAATTCCAAGTGCAAAACCTCCAGTTTATTGCATAGCCCTCTGGTAGCATTGGACAAAAGGGAAAAGAGAGAGATTGTAATACGTCCAGGATATGGCTAAAAGTGGCCCAATTTCGGCATTCTCTGCGAAGCTAACTTTTTTATCCCTTATCGTATAACCACGTATCCACTGGAAAAAAGCGAATATTTCAACCACTTTTTCCTCTCTGATTCTTCAGTTCTTGCACAGCCGTTTTCACGGACCGACGAAAAATTTAATCAAGTCGGAAATGTCACCAGGAAAAAAAGCATTTTATATTGTACGCAATTTTCGAAAAACGAGTTGTCTCTCAGTCTTTATATTTTTTAATAACGTAAAATACTTTTGATTACTGACAAATAGAAATGATTTTGTACATGGGTGCATCTAATTTTCACTTTTGGCCACTCACGTCGTTTCTGAAGGATCAAAAAACATAATGAAACGTAATTATGGCGTTTTGTCACATTTTTCTATAAAAAAATCTTTTGTTAAGTTTACAAAATTCATGGAAAAAAGGGTGCAATTCGAATCACTGAAATTGCCGCAATCCTCTTTTTTCATTTGGACAGCTGAACGGTACAATTTGAAACAATGAAAAAAGAAGAGCGTGTTCAGTCGGAGATTCGCGTGTGCTGCAGTTTCAGAGAAGACACAAACCATCCGGTGTCACGGATCGTCCATCACAGCCCTCGAACCTTTTTTTGTCATTTCCCGCCTCTTTTTCACAAAGAGAGAATGCGAGAGCTAGTGGAAAATACATGAGAGCCGACAAAAATTTATGTACCTCCGGCGAGAAGTTTACCCCGGAACTAGAGGTAAAGCTCGACGAATGGTCAGCCGGCGGGTTAGGCGTAAAAGTAACCAGCGGCATGGCCGTTTCGCAGCCAGGAGAAACATTGTGAAGAGGCAACCAGGCTTTCCTATTCTCTTCGGACGGATCGTTCGTCTCCGCTTGTTTGCTCGTATATTGGAAGCTTCGAGCCTGGAGTGAACAGAATGTCAGGCAAGATAGGAACCGTCGGGCCTGGAATATAACCTCTCGCTCTTCTCACTCCCGAAGAGACTACACACAAGAACCAACCGAAACTAATTACACGGCAATCTGGTGCTGGCATTGCGCTTTTCGATGCGCTTTATGGTATAGGCACCCCCTTGCCCTCCTCCGATCGCCCGTATATTGCTTCAACTCCGTAGTACTTCTCTACTAGATCCATCGAACAGCCTTGTTTTATGGTCAATCCTTCAGATCAGTGGATTATCTCGTCTCTTGCTATTCAGAATGGGATTAGAGTCACGTCATGTGTAATACTACAACGCTGAAAATTTTCTTTTGATCTTGCCGATCGCTTATCCGATTTTTCATTTCGATTGAAAAAAAAATTAATAAAATGATAAACACCTAGGCAACTAGTAAAATATATGTGCTACCATTTTTGTTTTATATATTTTTCATTAATCAACAAACTTTTGCACAATTTCCTTTAGCATCGTGATAGAAAACGTGATTCCTTTTATCCATATATTAGTCGAATAAATTTCTAAGGTAAACGAAAGATCAGACACCCCTGTCTGGTTTTCACCAAAACTTTTACTTGGTTCATTTTCGTTCCTGGTGAGACATGAGGGCGTGTATTGATAGGATTATGACGTCAAACATGAGTATACAGGAGTGTTGATATTGATGAATAGCAAGGGTGCAATGTTTACACGCGTGCGTCACTTAACTCTGACCGTCATCGCTTCGGGTAATCCGGGATCCTATTAATTCATCCCTATGCTCATCTTTGCCGATTATCATTAAAAAAATATCTCTTTTTCGTATTTATTTTTTTTACTTTATTCTTTGGGTTATCCAAAGAGTGTAGAGAATAAATTGAGCACAGTGAACGTATATTCGTACGTAAAGCAGTGATGCCCAAGACAAAAATGTGTCAGGGTGAACATTTTAGTCAAAAGGAAAGAGTCGAGGCAGACGGACGTCGCCGGCGGATCTTGAGAGATGGAAATGGGCGCGTTCATTAACCTCCAAGAAATCCGTGCAATTTTTGTTCTCTTCGTTCCGGGAAAAAAGAAAGATGGAGGAGATGGCGTGAAGAATCTCTTTTAGGGAAGTCTGAAAAGTTGAAGCTGTAGGGCTATATCTTAGCCTCTTGAATGAACGAAATGGTAGGAAAACGATCGGTGAATGACACATACAACCCCTTCATTGACCCTCGGTTACATCACTCTTATTTCTGCCTCGTCATTTTGTCGACAGACAACTTTTTACTACTTTCTTTTCACAATATCATTAGCCCAGATTCATCAAAACTTGTTTTTTAACGGTTTCCAAAATCATCGTAAGCCTGAAAAATCTAACACCATTATTCTAGTGTTACATTGACGTCGAAGATAATTGATAGCGCTTTTACGAATATACACAGGAAGTATAAATTACAAGTATCTTTTATGAAACGAATAGGCGCTAATTGCCCTTCAGGACGAAGATTCATGGTTTGTTCCAGTGAGATAAACGTGTTATTAGGGACGGTGATGCATTAAAAAGGAGTAATTAGCACAGGCGACGAAAGAGCGAGTAAGGGAGGAGAATACTGAATAAGGAATGCTGTATTATATCCATAAGAGAAGTAAAAAAGTGAAGACGTGAGTATAGAGCCTGTGAAAAGAGTTGCGCACGAAAGTCCGCCGAGTCCGCGATTAAATTTTTTGTCCCGAGGGTAAAGAAGGTCTTGCCGTAAGTATTCATTAGGTTACGGGTGTAAAAAAGTGAAATGTGGCCTAGGGAGCTGGGGAATTACAGAAACCCAGTCGTCATGTCTGACGCCGCGACGCTTCAACTAAATGAGTGGCAGGTCGTTGGGACGTTAAGATTTTTAGGAGCCCCGTCTAATATCCGTTTAACAACGATCTTTCTTTTCTCTTCCCTCGGATAAAACTGGCATTTCTTATCATCATAATAAACGTTTATAAACATTCTAGCGAAAGCAGATTTTTTGTGATAAAAAATCAAGATTAAATTGAGAAAAAGGATCAGCATTTTGAAGTGATATAATGATAATACTGTTTGTAATAGACGAGGATTTTGAAAGGATAATTTATCGTAAAGTAGTGAAATTGCAAATTTTGCTTTTGGCTTATCTGAACGGATATATAATAACGAGTTATCTTAGA
Source organism: Cremastinae sp. B BG-2022a (assembly GCA_030522605.1). Lineage (NCBI taxonomy): Eukaryota > Metazoa > Arthropoda > Insecta > Hymenoptera > Ichneumonidae > Cremastinae sp. B BG-2022a. Next base: position 16,026 of record JAPYYX010000404.1, on the reverse strand, counting down.
CATGATGCTCTCATGTTTTTATATCTAATAGGTTGCAAATGGATAAAGTTGTAATCACCTGGTTACATATTTTCACAGGCGATTATGAGGATTACAGTCGCACGATAATGACACTTCACTCAGACTGAATATATAGCGCGGCGTACCTCGTAACGTAAAGTACACACGTACGCGAAGGATAATCGGTAGGGTGTAGGGCTTTAATGATCCGGTTGTCAAGTGCCTATTACGCTAGAAAATCACAGTCTGCGCCGAAGTATGTAATTTTGAGTTCTCGGCAGTGCGATTCGAATGCTGCCGGGATTCCGAGACAAATCAGAGTTTATCCTTTGCTGTGAGAAATAACGAGATTCGGCGAAACGCAATTTAAAATGAAATCAACCCATCGCACGTGTTATTCACGATTTTTAACCCAAAAATCCTGAAAATGTAGATTTCGATCGAGTCGATAAAACAAATGGACCTGAAATATCGAAACAGCGGAATAAAATTGAAAAAAATCCCCGTAAAGTGCACTCCGAAATTTGGGATAATGCCACATGCAGACTTACGCTTTTTTTCTCTAGCATCGACGAGAGAAAAGCGAAGAGGGACAAGTACCGGAGTTCTCGTTCTTTCAGCACTAGAGTACTAACGCCTGTGGCAAAGCGCCAATAACTTTATCGGGGTATAAAATATTTAGTGAAGTCCTGGAAGTGACAAGAGAAGATAGAGTTTCAGAGATCGGAGTGTACTGGATAAACCGGAGACGCGATATCTAGCGTGTTGAGAATGGCTTTTTGTATCTCATATTTTTCATAGATATAGATTAAAAAGAAAATAATTTATTTTTTGCCTCGCTGCGTGTCTCAAGAAAATAAGAGACATCTCATTCCACGACGTGAACGTAATTTATTTCTTGAAGAAACTTATTTCAAATTTTATATGCCGATAATTATTTATTAGCTCACATGATGATGAAAATGTAGCATATTTTGTCTATTGTTCATGTACAGATGAATGATGAGGGCTACAAAGCATGTCGTCTCTTTGCATGCTCCATACAGTACAGAGGAAGAAATAATCAGAAGGAGATTGCAGAAATGGAGGGAAGGAGAAGACGCAGCAGCGAGGCTTTTCCCAGCGTCGGAAACAGCGTACTCTGATATCGTGTCTTGATTGTAAGAACCCACGGGACCCGACAGCGGAGGACAAAAAAATAGTCGTGCAAAAGAACCAAACTGGGTTCGAAGGGGGAAATTTTGAGTGCAAAAGTGTGGACAAAAGGAAACGTGAGAGAAAAAAGAGGAAGCGAGAAAAAATCCGCCCACTGTGATGAGATTGAAAGAGAGGCAGAGAGACAGAAAAAGCGACGAGAGAGAGAATGAAAAATAACAAAAGAAAAAAAAAGAGCACGGAGTGCAATAGAAGGAGACCTCGGATTTAAAGAAGAGAGAAACGAGTGAGTGAAAAATAAAGAACGCTACAGTAAAGTAGGAACCGTATGAAAGAACGAGGAGAAAAAATCTCGGTTCTCCGCTGTACACGCGAAAGTGCGTCGTGTATTGCATGCTCTCTTTGACTTTGCTGCATCTTTTACGTTTGTTACTCCACCGAGAACCAACGAGAAAAACCATCAAACTTCACTACGATTCTTGTCGCGGACTGGACTTTTTCATCCTCGGATCTTACAGCGAATTGAAAGGAATTTTTTCACCGTTCAAATTAGTGCGGAATTTTATATTTATCAAAAATGACAGAAAGAATTTTATAGTCGCTGTTCGATACTTTCAATTTGCGAATATTTTATCTTCGAATACATATTTTATAGAAAAATGCGAAATGCTTTTACGTACCATCAAAGTTGTCGTCAATTTCGTTTACATGAAAAATGAAAATTTAACGAGCACACGAGCACAATAGCGTAGAAATACAGCGTGCAGGTAGAAAATATTCGAACTCATTTTATAAATTCTCTATATACACATAGCAAAAACTGGATTTCTTTCATCAATCAATATGACCGGTTTTGAACGAAGATCGAATAGAATTAGGTTTCCAGGATGAAATATCATCCCAGAACTCTCTCATTTTTCAACAACCGCATACAACTCGTATATCAGTCATTTTCCTTATGCATAAGCGAACTTCTCACTCGAATTCAAAAGCGAGTTCTACTCGTAGAAACGAGTAAAAAAATCCTTGACTCGTAGTTCTATAATCCACACCGCGATCTCTTTGAAAAAGTTTCAACGACTATGAAACATTTGTCAAGCCTCATCTGCGTCAATGGATGTAATGATCAATGTGACATCGTTGGCATAAAACAGAGAATGCCAATTTCGTACAAAGAAGGGCAATTCAATTTCGCCCTTGCCTCCATTCGTCTTTCTAATCTTTCCCGCATTCGCATACCAAAACTTGAAACTCAGCTAGAATTGAATATAAACTTGTGGGCTCGAGACTTGTCGACCGCCCGGGTATTATTTCTGGTATGCTGAAAATAGCTATGTATATGCGCGAAAGAACCTAAGTCAACTTCATATGTAGGGATTACCACCTCTCGCAGTCGTTTCCGACTCCAAATTCGCTTGGCTCGGGTTGCGTTATCCAGCTTTTCATCTCCAAGGTTCTCCGTCCCTGTGGACGTGGAGTTACGTTTATAGATATCGAAACCACCAAAATTCATCGAGCCCCTTCTCATCAACGAATCATTGGCACGTGTATGCAACTCACAATTTTACTGAAAGGCCTGCAGAATTTGAGAAAAAAAGATTAAAATCAAAAGCATTGATTTCTATCCTTTAGCAGAGTTCATGAAATTTTCTACTTCTTTTTAATAATGTAAACATCAACATTTCTAAATTCTTTATCATTTTCCGGTCCACTTATCAAAAATGCATTTTCGTTGAATTTTTTGTATGTCCAAATTTAACATTTTCATTTTGATATCGAAATACTTTAAGACTTTAAATTCTTCCAGGAATTGTATTTAAAACCTTTTTTATCATCTCTGAAAAGATTAGGCGGATTGTTGGAAATGGGTCATTCCGCATCCGTGTGTGGGTGGACTTAAAGAGCAGGGTGAACATAGCTGTAGGACGTTTCAAAGGGGACAAAGGGGCGAGAGCATTTCCGTATCGTCGTATCCTGTGTATATGGAGAAAATAGGAAGCGATGCAAGTGTATTACGTCCCGTTTCCATAGCGTCAAACAGAGAAAGAGAGCTCTAATATTGTGCAACTCTATCCACGTTCCTGCAACTTATTGCGGTTCTCTCCAATCTTCACCCTACCGTTCTCTTTCCTCCTTCTTGGGAAAACCTCTGGGTTTTATTTGTCAGACAGACAAAGATAATATAAAGTGTGAAACGAGCTCAGGGAGATACTTTGACGAGATGACAGGACAGAGATACCTGGAGGATTTTACAAAAGTGACCTCGTTCGTCATAGCCATGACGAATCCTGAAACATCAAAGCAGCTTGAGCAAGCTTTCTTTAATCCTGAAATAGACGAGAAAAAAATGTAAAAACATAAAAATATGTGTATTGATATTTTTTAAATCTCAAGATGAAACGTACATCTATTTTTTTATACTTTGAATGATAAAAAAATTCGAGTCGCTGCGTCCGCAAAAGATATGTGCGAAAATTTTTCTTGGTATAATCCTCAAGATTTTAATGGGAGTGGTAACGATTATTTATTTAGTGAAAAGTGAAAGAATAAAGATGAAAAGCGAGCCCGCAGTGAAAGAGAATATATTGCGAGGTAATGGTGTATTTCCAGGCTAGTACGAGTCTGAGCTTTTAAAACTGTTCCGAGTTCTGTTTACGGGCCGGGCAAGTGGAAAACTCCGATTATGGTCAGACAGCTCACAGACATTCTCTCTACCTGAGATCAGAGTTTAAGAGAGGCGGGGAAATAGTGAGAGAGTTAAAACGTGTAATTTCTCGCGTTTAAGGGTTAAAATCGGAGTCAAAGTTTCATCGAGTAAGTTGGATGCGAAAACCGTGTGAATACTCGACGAATTCTCACTTCCATTTAACCTTTTCCACTCGACAATTAACAAGGCTGCTCGTGTACAAGGATTTTTTGGTAAAAAAACTTTTTCCGCTCAACAAGATTTTAGCATTAGCAGTCTTGAGTGCTTCATCAATTTATTTTTTAAATTCATCAACTCTACTCCATCAGTGATACAATTGCATATTTTTCATATCGCGAGTCATAGCAAAAAGAATTAAGATTCAATTTCTTTTATTCTTAACTCAATCCTACATACGGGAAAAAAATTCTGAATACGTGATTATAATTCAAAAAATCCAATACACGCACAATTCCAAGTTAACAATGTGTGCAAACTTGAAAATCTTTCTGCAATATTTCGAGGATTGAGGGAATGCGAGTGGCACGATTTGGCTAAATCTCGAGTTCTCGGGAATTCTCGCCCAGTATTCCTGTACAAGGATCAAATAGCTGAAATCGTGAGGATAACTGTTACACCTCTTCGGGGTTGCATTGAAGAGGAAATGCAGAAGCTGTGTAGCTCATAATCCGAGATATTCAACGAATTTACAGGGCATGTACTTGGACATTCATATTTGCATAGTGGAAATTTATATTACTTCATAATGGGTTTCATCGCAAAGAAAGTTTAATATATTTCTACATTCTCGAATACGAAATCATATATGACAAATATTATAAAAGAAAAGTTAAGTGTAAGTGAGATAATTTGAAATTGCGTGCTTTTGACACTATTATATTTCTACATTTCTCTGCGTCTCCCCTGTATTTTGATATCTGTCAGGTACGATGAAGTGTAATTTAGAATCGCGAGCTCTCCCTCTCTTCTTCAGACGTAGCGGACGTATTTTTGTCATTGAAGAATAAATAACTACGAAGAGTCACTCAGTGGTACAGATATTATTTAGATAAGCTAAATTTACCATCAAGAAATAAGAAATAACATCATTACGCATATATGATTCACATAATTGACAAGCAACCTCTCTCAGTACCGCAAAGATCTCATTTCGACAATTAAATGGATTAGCCATGCACGTACGATCGTTGATAGGAGATTCGCTAGTTTGGATGTCAAAGATATTACATTGCAATGATATCAAGTGTTATGCGAAGGCATCAATGGGAAGGTCTGTCAAAGCTGCTTTAGTACACTATATAGCCAAAGAGGGAGAGACGTGTCAAGGGATTTTCGTAGATTCGACATGAGGATTATCCTAACTCGAATGCCCAAGGGTGACGTCGTTCGTCCATGTCTCCTGCTGTCTCTCGTTCTTCGTCCTTTTGCGTTGGTTCGGTTCATTCAGTTGCCTTCGGGGCATAGGAAACCATCAAAAGCTCGCCTGCTCGAGAAGTGAGACATTGCAATTACACCGAGTCAAATCGATCTCTTGGTTCCAAGGGCTTCAAAACATTTATCCACTCGTGTGACACATAATAAAGATTATCGTTGTATCCCAAAATTTTCGAGGAATTTCGTGAATTTTGGGAAAAAAGTCACGATTCTTACCGCAATAAATTATAATTTTTTTCTCATTAAAAGAAACATTGAATCTCAATTTTAATGTCCCTGGTGAATAAAATTTATCGTTTAGACACGGAAAAGCTTTTTTCTTTGTCCTTGCTTGGGGCGAAGACACAGAGCGATCAATTAAGGTCCACTAATGTGCCATCGATCACTATCCCTGGAAACGTTTTTATCGACAGCTCACCATTACGAGTCGTGGAATCCATGAGACCGAAATAGACTCGATCTTTGATGCTTGAAAAAACGAGTACGACTTCTGGTGCACTCAACCGCGACGAGCTTTTTCTGAACAAAAATGTCTCACTCTCGTTTCTAGTACGGTGAAATGGAGTTTCCATTTTTCATGCTCAGAAATTCAACGGAAATGACGCAAATACATTTCTCTAAAAGGAAAAGTAGGAAAAATAAAAAATATTTATCATTTGACCTTGAATAGCCCGTATATATACGTGGATATGGAAAATATCGATGGGCTTTGCAGTAGGTATGGCAGGTACGTTTTACATTTCGAGAGGACTGTAAAGAGACAAACAAATCAATAGGATCTAGGCTACTGTCTTAGGGATTTGAACTTGGAAATTTATGGCGAGGAAAAGTTTTCGTTTTCCCTTCCTGCGGTGATACCAACACGCCGATGCTCATGCACAGAGTTTGCGAATAATTTATCGAGTGTTAAAGTGACGTAAGTCCAATTTATTTAATAAAATATTTTAAAGTAAAATGGAAATTTTGAAACAATCGAGGTGTTGAATAATAAAATAAGTAAATTATTAATCACTCGTATTTTCCAGAAAATAAATAAAATAAGTAAATATTAAAAATTACTTGTTAATTAATCCCTGCCGTATTTTCCATGATAAAAATGTTTTTATATTGAAGTAGAATTTTTCTGTAATCTGCTACTAAATTTTTAATTTTTAATACAACGGCCGGTTGAAAAAAATGTAGTTTGAAAAACATTTTTCTTAGGACTCTGAATTTGTTATGCGGTAACTTTAAGGGTTCCAGTGTATACATGAGAAATAAATAAATATTTTTCAGCCATGCAGCCGACCCGGTTCTTGAAAAGAAGAGCACGTATATAACCGGACCTCTTACTTACTCCTTTATTTCGTCCTCTGTGTTCTATTCCTCCATAATTCTATAGAAGAAATCTATTGGCCCAAAAAATTTTTCGTGCTCTCGTAGTGTGCACCGTAGCACGAAATTTGAACAACGAATACCACAGCCATCTTTTATTCCGTCGTCGACCAACGTAAATTATCCGTAATAATTTAATGATTCCGCAGAACCGTCGGATTTTCTCCCTGTGGCTTCTGACACAGGGCTCTGTTATTTTTTTATGCTGCCATAACGATTTTTGAGCAAACAGGACTGCCGTATAAAATAATGCTTTTTGTTATATTGTACCTCATTAGAGCTCTGAAAATACAAAATTTAACAAATTCCATATCTTTTGAGCTTAATGTTTCTTTTTTATTCATGAAAAATAAAAAAAAAAATTTTTTAAAGTTGTAATTAAACTCGACAATTCATTCTGAATGTTAAAACTTAATTTGTGGATTTCATATATCCCAAAATGTGTACAGGAACATATTTTCCAAGATTTCAATTTAGATGTCAACCGTTCTCGGTTTTGTGGGGAATCAAATTTCGTTCCTCAGAATCGGGTGTTTGGATTTTCACCAGCTGGATTAGTCAATTGGCAAATTAAAAAGTCGTCAAAAGATGGGCAGCTTCGTGCAAAGATCCTTGAAAATCTAGAGAACTAGAGAAACCGTAGCGAGTATATATTGATTCGATTCAGTAGACTGTCATGCTTCGTGGATTTCGTTGTGTACTTTCGTCTCAATCACGTTGCTCTCCCGTTAAACCCTCGCGTATATACCGCCGCGCTCCATAAACTATATAAGCTGATATAACAAAACTTCCATCGTCCCACTCTACAGCAAACTTCAAAGTTTATCGCTGCGTTATGGAATACCCGACCCCAGCGACGACTTCGAAAATTAGCCGTCTCTGCTCTATTCCCATCGGAAAAATTCTGCTGCGGCAAGTATTCTTAATTGGACCGGAACATAGAAAATGTATTATCCATGAAAGCGTGAATTTTTCGAAAATTGCAGACACGCATTAATTGATAATAAAATCACATTTTAATCGGTGTAGTTTCTATAAAGAAAGGAAAAATTCACAACGCTATTAAACTTTCTTTTTGCGTGGGATAAAAATGGTCTTGAAAACTCACTGGATAGGAAAAGATCCTGGAGGGCCTGGGCTGCCTGACATAAAAGGGCCCAGGTCTCGGCAGCTGCCAGTCCCGTGCCTCTCAGCGCTAGAACATCTCCTGCCACGACGGCGAGCTCGGAGCTGCCAACAGCCTCTGTTTGCATCCTGAAAAAAAACAATTTTTCATTTTAAAAATTAGCAATTCACTTCGTATTTGAATCACGAAGTAAGGAAAGAAGGATCGTTGGCTTTTAATAGAAAACAGCGACGCAGTTTTATTTTCGATTGGTTGATAAAAAATTAAAATCGTGACGTGAGAGCTCTAAAAGTACTTTCACGACAGTCACGTGTCTCTCTCGCTCTTTCCTTTCAACAAACTTTGCACCAGGGCGATGAATGCACGTAGGGCGTATATGTATATAACCGTCGAGAGAAACAATCAATAGACATCGGGGACTTTCACACAATGGCCAAGTCATTCTCACATATTCCTCTTTGTTGTCCGCGATATGTTTCTCACTTCGGTGTTGACCATGATTGTCACACACCGGAACCATCGATGTCCCTTTCAGGACTGTCACTTCATTTTATTCCAATCCCGACGTGTGCAATACCAACTTTTATCGTTGTTCTGTGAAAGTTAAAATACACACACGCAAAAAAAAACAAATCAATGAACATTTTCCTGAAAATTCAATAAAACATTTTTCGCAGAGAGAAAGTGAGAAAAATAGTTTTTTAGCTTACGAACTGAAAATAAAACAACTCAATTTTCATTGAAATAAAAATAATTGAGACATGTTTTTGTTTTTGGTTTTTCTATTTTCTATAAAATTGATTCGTCAAAAATTGATTCTCGTATTAAGAATGCGGAGTACATAAAATCCAAATCGATAAATATGTTCTTAAAAATCTTAATAAAACAGAAAGAAAAAAATAAGAAAATTAATTTTGTACGTTACGAACTGAAAAATCAATTACTCGACTTTCGTTGACGTGAGGACAATGGAAATGTGTTTTTGTTTTTCGGTTTTTATAAAATTAAAGAATGACGCGAAAGATTCGTGGAGAATTGATCCTCGTAAGAGTGCGAAGTGAAGTGTGCTCTCTGAACGAGAACGAGTGACGGGAGATCCATAACGAGAAAGCGAGAGCGTGGAAAGGATCGCTGGGTGAAGATGAGGGCGAGGAGAGGAGGGAAAAGGTCACGAATCTCTCAGGACCAAGAGACTCGATAAATCACTTCCGAGTGGAATTGAATTGTATTCCAGGATCGAGAGAGTGAGAGAGAGAGACGTATCTCGTGCTTAGTGATGAGCTTCATATTATTCGTCGCTGTGGGCTTCGCTGGCTGATATTCCGCACCTGGCCGATCATCGGCCATTTCGGCAGTGCCTCTAACGCAGTTAAAGCGCATTCAGTGCCCGATCAATTGACTCCGGAATCTATTTCCGCGCTTCACGTTACACTACGCTATTCGACACGTTCTCCAAAGTTTGTCATCAAGAGCATTCTCCAATTTGAGTGCATGTTGCATAACTCGAACACCGTACGTAAAATTAATAACGACGTAGCCGTAAATATTTTGTAAGTTATCATTTCTTTTGTTTATTTCTGTTTGATTAACTCGTACAAAAATATTACAGATTCTATTATAAATTACATATTATACTTGAATGTACGTGCATTGACGTGTATCAACGGTACAACTTCAATTTCCTGTTATCGAGAGCCACGAGCTTGCAAGATCCGGTGAACCACGAATCTAATTCATGTGCATTGCGTCTATTCTCCTGGCACTCCCTCTCGAGAGCTCGCCGGCGACGAGTCTCGAGGTCAACTTCCGATAATTCTCGTGGTCAGCCACGCCAATATCGGCGTCCATTATTCGCGATTGACATAAACGCCAGCGCCAAAAGAATCTTTTCAATTGGTACGCGATAGAAAAAAAATCTTTGCCAAAAGCTGCGATAAGAGAGTTCCCATTCAAAAACATTTTTAGAATAAGAAACGTAATTGAATCGAACGGGGAAAACGTAGAGCTCGTATCGTACAGAAATCGGCTACTTTTTTGTCCTCCCATAAATGGCGTTGCGTCAATCGAAAACAAAAAGCGCTGCAATTTGTCTATTTTCTCGTTTGCTGAGTTCCTTTTGTAAAAAAAATTCGGCGCACGTTTTTGACGGGCATCGATTTTTTTCTGTTTAGTCGTAGAACGAATGTCAGACTTTTTTCCGAGCGCTCCAGTTTTCACGAATTTCGTTTGACCCGGAGCCACGTCATCTCAAAAATGGCGAGGAAAATATATTTTCAATCCTCGCTCTCGTCCCAGTGGATGAATGATAAAAGAAAATAATGTGACGGATTAAAACGCTCCAGAACTGACCTTAGACATCGTCAAGTGGTGCATCGGAACGAGCCGGTATTCTCGATCTGATGATCTCGTGCGGGGCAATAGGATTTCCACGGGATCCTGGGAGATAATAAACCAGGCAGGAGACCCCGACGAGAAACAAAAAGAATATAAAGACGAGATCGAACATCAGAAGTGAATTCAGGGTCAGTAGCTGCATCGTGACCCCGTTAGCACTTTCTTCACCATTACACTCGAATCTTAATCACACTCGCGGGATTTCTCTACCCGTTGATGATTTGTCGATTAATTTCCTTCATTTTTAAAATGTCATTCGGACTACTTTCATATGTTAAAAATTTTATGGTTGGTTAAATTTTTGAATAAAACATCGGGACGCAAATGGTTCCACAAATTTTATAAAAATCAATAAAAGAATAAAATATTGTATTCATCGTAAATATTTTAAATACGTCCTGTATATTGAATTTCTGGTTATAAAGTATAAATGAAAACATTCATTTTGTTTTAAAAAAAGATAAAAATGTGTTCATGCGATGAACTTTCGCCATTCTCTTTCACATTCGATGTGCCACAATCGAAGCATCAATCAAAATTCAGAAAATTGTTATTATTGCTGTGCATGCCTTTTTTTGACATATGTGCAGTTTCGGGTGCAAACTCGAGATTTTTTTTATCAGGAATGAAAAAAGTGTGAAACAATGGTAACGGGAATACAGAGAAAAACCCTTCGTGAAAATGTCATTTTGTTGCGAAGGACCGAATACGATGCGACAGAGCGCGATATACGTGGGAGAAACGGAAGTACGAAATGAGAGTGTCGAGAGATAAAGAGAGAAAGAGATAGAAAGAGCGAGAGAATGGCGGGATTAGCGGACAGTTGAAAAATTTGAAAGTCAATTGGGTGCACTTGGATTTCGAAAGCGCATGCATCGGTGCCCAAAGTTTCAGGACCAAACACCAATCGAAAGTAATCGAATCAACAGTATAACGGCTCGAGCGATAGTTCTCATCGCGCTCACTACACACCGTTTCACGCTGACCCATGCGGATCGCTGATCCTTCTCGAGCTAGAAATGTAAATTACCGGCTTCAGGAGTGGATTGTATAATTGCTTCTGTGAATTACTAACGAATAATCATGAAACAAGCCGCCCGTGGATCTTCCATCCAACTCTCCTTCTGTACTTAATTCTCCTGCCAAAACGAAGACGTTTGACATTTTCAAACAATTTTTATTACTTTCTGGATGCGATAAATCGAGTCGATTATCGTTATCCTGCAAAAACTGTTTCACAGCACGAACTTTGAATATATGGAAGATTCTGCGCAGATTCAGGTCAAATCCGGGCTTTAAGTTACGAGATGTAAGTGAAAATTCATTTCGAGATCAGACCATTTTTTGAGATAAAGTCGCCAAGTCTTTCCTAAGTCGAACAGAAAATATTTTTTTGGTATTGGCTTTCACGACTCCACCTCAAGGGAGTCGGTTTAAAATCTCATAGTTGTCCAATCTTTTCATTTCATTATCTACGAGGTATTTTATTCGAAAGATTTTTTTAAATCTTCTTTTGTCTCTCGTCACAGACAAACAAAAATACTGATAAAACAAAAACGTTTATTTCTTTATTTTTATAAAAATGTATTTTAACAGTGTATCGCCCGGTACTGATTTTTTTTTTGAAGCAGAAAGGAATTCTAGTGCATGAAGTTTTATGGAACAATCTGCAGAAAGGAGACAATAAGGGTACTGATAAGGTGCGAAACAACAGAGAATTTGTTCACAAGTTGAAGCTATCGAACCTCGAAGCGAACGAGGAAAGAAAAAAGTCCAAAGACTCGAGAGAGACGTTTAACAATTGATGGTAGATTAAGAGATATGGGTTTCGGTCAAAGAAAAGTTCTTCCTCTTCAAGCAAAAGACGAAGGTACACAGGCAAGAAATTAGCCGGGAAATTTTTTCCTCCTTTATCGTCTCTCTTTATCACGAGGCTCGAAATAAAAGGCATTCAGTCACGATAAAAAAGCCTTTCTTTCCACTGTAGTATACACTTGATCTTAAAACTTATCATTAAGACTCTGAAAATTTATTTTTATACAAATTCCTTCATTTCTATCGATCATTAAACATTTTCTTTTTTTTTATAATTATGCATTATCCAAGATTTTTCTATCCGCGAATCATATAAGTCAAGTTTTTTATGATACTTGACAGACAATTTCCAAGGATTTTATGACGGTTCAGTTTCTGCGTTATTTTACGAGGGAAAAGTGATATCTCTCGTTCCCTCAGTTTTTTATTTTCTCTGTATAATCACCCTGAAACTTTCTTCATAGACTTCGATAATGATTTTCCAGAGGCATTCAATTATAAGATATTTTCGAAGAATTTGAGAAAACTGGCTCCATCGCTCCGTCTTATTAGAAAATAATATCCACCGGGATCTTATTGACACTGGAGATAGGAAAAATAAAAGAGTGGAAGAAGATTCATATTGTATTCATAGTCACATCGATTTTCCTCGTGGCATGAAAGACCAAATTTCCTCATTCCCCAAAGCGAAAAAGCGTCTCTTGGTTTAAACCGCTCGCGGGCCTCCGAGGCGTACCGGAGAGGGCAGGTGTGATTGATAAGAAATTGGATTCTATGAATTCCTTCAGGGATCAAGGAAACCAGGAATATCTATCCTCTTTGGAAGCTTTCGAGGAACACGAGCGCTTGTCCTCTTGTTCCCGATGCTTCTAAACTTTTTTCCTGCTCTCCCCCTTATCTACGCTCTTTCTTAAATTAAAAATTTATTTCTCCGTCAACTTGAAAATGTTGCAGTTCGCCCCTGTTTCCGTTCTGTTATTCAAAGTTAACAAATCCTCTCCGTCTATCACGATCTTTTTTCATACTTTCGGCGAATCCGGAGAGTCTTCTCAATGCTCACTGCCCATTATTTTTCCCTTGTTATTGTCCGTCAGCGAATGACTCTTTCAACTTTCGTTCAAGGGCCCATCTTTTCTTTTTCCTTCTCCCTTTTTTTTATTTCGTCTTCCTCTAATTGCATAGTTCTCATGAATAATTACGAAGTATAGTCCACCCTTTGCTAAATCTTCAACTCCGTTGTTTCTCATTTAAATAGAGAGATACAATTTTTCTCATTCGTGCACTAGCAAATGAAATTCTTTTTGGGTCATGCTTTTTCTCGCAACAAATTGCCGCTCCAAGACTCGAGCGATTAAGAACAAAAACCTTATTCTCTGATAAATAAATCTTTTAATAACGCTTTTTCGCGCGAGTCTTGGCGGGGCAATTTTAACAAAAAGCATGACCCAAAATACCAGTTGACTAATAAAATTACGTCTTGTTCAATCTCAGTAGTAATTTTTCAATAAACAATGAGACTGAGACCGGTGGAAAATTACAAGAAAGAAAATTCTCGATCGGTATCATCGAAAATTGTTGCGTCAAGTGCAAAAAAAAAGTCTACTTAATCTTTCAACTAGAGAGCAGTCTCTAGAGCACAGAATCAGTATTTTTCTCTTTTTATTTCCCTTTTGGTTCAATCCCGTGACAAAAAGAGCGTCTCCTTCCTCGGAGCACATCGTCAATGAAATTACACGATGTCGGAGTCGTCGCGAGTATCATTCCGCGTAGCGAGTTCTCTCACAAGGGAAACCCTTCGCTCGTTGCATCGGCACCATAGCAAATTTAATGAGAACAAAGGGAGAGCGCCCTTTTTATGAACCTGCTGAAGTAGCATCGGTGCACATCGAGAATTCAACGAAACACTGAAATTTGCATCACAATAATGTCACGTGACTCATTCGTTGTATTTTTTTTATTTTCCCGTCTTTTTTTTCATTGCTTAATTTGATTACGAACTTCCAGGCTAACGATTCGATCGTTTCTTTGAATTGGTGAGTGAAAGTAAAATGTAAATAAATTTTACGAGATTTTAATTAAAATTTTGCACATTACGCCATAAATTCATTCATAAACGCGTTCTTCATCGATTTTCTGACACCGGATGGGAAAAACTTTGCGGAAGTAAGTCACGAGTGCTTGAACGGACGGAAGGAAAAATTTGGATAAAAATTTTACGACCGAATTTTTGCGGATTAGCTTGGATGAATTTATCGGAGATGTCGAGTCAGCGCGAATTTATCGCGTCCATCACCACTTTTTCGGATAAAATGTGGTGATGGGAATAAAATTGTACGAACGTTTTTTTTTATTTCTTCCACAAACGCAGTTGAAAGAGGTTGGTTGAGCGAACGAGTGAAATATAATAATCGCTCCTGGTTCGGGCAAAAATAATAATGTCCACGAAAAAATACGAAGACTGGGTGGAGATTTTCGAGAACGTTTGCGCTGGATAAAAGACAAACTGTTGGACATAAAATGAGTTAAAAAAAATGTGGAACGGGAAGAAAGGAGCGAACGTGCTGCTTGAAAAAGCTGTGCATTGTGTGCCAGTCGTTTCTCCTTTTTTTTCAATTTTTTGCTCGATCGTTCCACATCGGATCAATTGCTTACAAACATTACTCTTTCGAGAAAAATCAAGAGAGAAATAAGAAGAAAATATCCAACCCGTTCTTCTTCCACTTTTTTAACTCTCCACTATGTTTTTGCAATTGAATCCTTAAAATTACTGGAAATACGGAGCTTTATTTTATTCTGGAAATATATTTTTTCCTTCCTGCGAAGTTTTTACTTCCAGAAAAAAAATCGTATGCGTTTCGCAGTACAGCGAATCCACTCACGTTTCTCGCTCTTAGCGAGTACTTCGGAAGGGTGAGTTTTGCCGGACTGCGAACCAACCCCTATATTTATACAGATTCGAACGAGACGAGAGAGAGAGAGCGAGAAACTAACATACGTGAGCGTTTAAAGCTCGTACATTATCCGGCACCGTTTAACCGTTCTACGCGCCTCTCTCGCCCATCGCTTTTTCTCAAACGCCCGCTTTATTCGACTCTCGTTGTACATTCCCGGGAGTACCCGGTGAAAACTCCAAAGGGTAGAACGTTGATGGAGCGACAGTAAAAAGAGAGAGAGAAAAGAACATGGAAAAAATCGAACAGACATTCGGTGGAGTTTCTTTCCAATGAAAATTAAATCCCGGTAAATTGAAGCAAAAATGTGTCTGTTGCAACATTTTCGTAATCGCCTTGACATCGAGTTCTTCGAGTCAACATTCTTTGGATATGAACTTATTTGGATAAGAGAAGCTGTCGAGGCAATCCTGTGCCGCTTTCACTTCTCTCAGACTCGCGTAATTTGCCATCGTTGCCTCATTTTTAATCATTTGCTTTTCATTATTTGTCATTTTTAGTCTTTTTTCAAATTTTCGTTCTATTCGTAATTTTTGTAATTTTTTACTATTTTATTTGTGCAGTGCAAAAATAAATAACATTTCAGAATTCTGTTATTTACATGCTCTTTATTTATTCACCGGTGTTCTTGAAATAAAAACTGATTCGACCGAGTACCGCCTAGTCAAAAGTAAATATGACGTACACCTGGTCTAAAATTGACCAAACGAAACAAGTCTCGAAGGATATCGAGACTCGTACCTTCTCGATTTTCTACGAATATTCGTAGATTTTATTGTAACTGAAATATCACAAAGGGGAAAAGCTTTTACCAAATCGAGGGTAGAACACACCCACGTGTTTGTATATCGTCAGTCAAACCTTGAAAACAGATGTCACCGTAACCAATATAAAAGAATAAAAGCAAAAAAATAAATATAAATAAAATATACAAAAAAAATTCTAAATTATTTTCTATCAATTTTTGTCATGTATCAAGAGTCGCGGTAGAGGCTCGAGGCAAGTACATTTTTTCAAAATATCAAAAATCGCCGAGCTACCGCGACTATCTATACGCGAAGACAAACGTT
>JAPYYX010000403.1:0-60222 GCA_030522605.1 Cremastinae sp. B BG-2022a | reverse complement strand
GGTACAGTTTTGACTATAAAAAAAACTATAATTTCGGATATATTTTCAATTGCATTTTCAACACATATTTTCGACTATAGTTTTTTTCCGTATGGGGAAAAGAAGAGAAAAAGCGAAAAACGTCTCGATCGAGCTGGCGCGCGCGATCGCCTATCTTCGTGTGTTCTGTAAGGGAGAGGGGGCGGAAGTGGGCCGCGCATGGGGGAATCCCCGTTATAATCGCGCACCGACAATTTGACGTAAAAGACGCGACTTCCTTCATCCTCGCTGGCGAGCCACTTAATTTAATTATCCGCGTCTTTTTAATGTTTTTTTTCTTTTCTTTTTCTCGACAACAAAGGAATACGAAAACAATCTCCGAGGAGCGTGGACGTGTGAAATTTTTGGGATTATCGGTCCAAATCGCTGAAATCGTAGTTATTGAGTTTTGATGGAAATTGACCGCGATTTGAAGTGATTAAATCGAGATATTTAATGTTATTTGTTCATGATATGACAGCTCATCAGTTGCTTTTTGCAATTATTTGGATTTTATATGGCTTCATAAAATTTTGTTGATCTTTCACAACAGTTGAAATTGGTCGAATGTAAAGAGAAAGAGTTATTGTCAGTTTCATCTACAATGATAGCATGCATATCTAGATAAATTCTAATTAATTTACCACGTACATAAGATAATTGTGGAAGAGTTTAAAGTTTTCCCAGACGGACTGGAAATTGCGCTCGCGGTTTACGCGTATACACGACGATTAAAAGAAAAGAAAAACAAGAGAAACTTTAAATTGTTTTTTTTTCAAATCAAAATAAAATCGAATAAAAAATAACCCGTCCATATTTTTTCATTGACAAGACAAAATATTTATTTCCAAAAAGAGTTCAAATAGAAAATAATCTGAAATCGAGATTGCAAGTCAAAAAAAGATTTAAGATGAACGAAAAATAATTAAAAAATTGTTTGATTAATATACTCTTAGTATATAAATAAGAAAAACATCAGGGATCATGATTGCGATAAATTTCGCAAAAATGACTCCGTGATGCATGGCAAGACTTTTTTCTGGATGAAAAAAAATCATGATTTATACAAAAAACTAATAGAAAGTCTCGTGTGTACTTTATTATCGTGGTTACACGCAGAGGGTGGTTGAAACGCCGACGAGGTCGCGTACGGCGAACGAGGATTGAAGAAGTTAGAGAGAGAGAAGGAGAGAGTAGGCTTAATCGATTCTCTCGGGGGTAATTAGCGTCCAGGCTGGCGACGAGACAGCATTGTGCGTGTTATTCCTGTGAAAATTCACCTAACCCTGCGCGTTTTCCTCCTCGAGTATTTTATTACGAAAGCTCACCATGTTCGTTCTAATTCGATGTCATGTCTCGATCTTCATACGCGATCCAACGTTCCGTGTACGAAGATTGTTAATTTTTTTAATTTGACAGTTTGGAGTATAAAAAATTTACAAAATATATATGTGTATCTTCCTAACAATATAAATTCATTTTGTATGTCAACAGAATTTCAAAAAAAAAAATAAAAATTTTCGTAATGATCTATTTTTTATTTTCGCTCGAACTGTCAAAAATTTGATAGAAAATAAAACTCGATCATGTCTCTATATCCATGAATAATTAAGTGACATTTCTCAATCGATAAAGTCTAAAAAAGTATTCATATTTTATTGAGAAGCTTCGAATTGTCAAAACGAGAAGAAAAATTGGATTGAAATTCTATCCTAAATTATCCAGATGTTGAAAAGAAATTGTGTATCCATCATTGTATTATAATCTCGCATAAAATGTAGATCAAAGTTGAGCGTAACAATAACAATAAGACGCCTGTTTATTTACGGAGCGAAAGTAGTTTCGAGTCGTCGAAACTACGCAAACAAAAGCTTAAGCCTCTTTGCTCAGGTTTGACGTCATGAAAAGGTGGCTGCGCTGACATTACGAAGTAAATTTCGCAGGCACATAACTTTTTTCCTATATGTCTCTTGTAACTCTCTATACGCTTCCTGGAGTATTCGTGTCTCGATGACGTCACTTGAGTGTGTATTGATATAAAGTTGATTGAAAAATCAATGGATAATAAAAATTCGATAAATTTGATAAATTCAATTTTTTTTGGTATATACGAACGTGGGTAATTTGCATACGAGCATTCACGAGTTGACGTTTTGTTATTCGAGATCAAGAAAAAAAAAATTTTTAATTTGAATTTTTAATTTTGAGAGTGAGTTTTACGTTAACTTTTTTGCGTGCGTTCTACTCGCATTATACTTTTAATGCTCTTTGTATATAAGCAAAAGGGTTCATTAAATATATTCTATATATGGTTATACATATGGATACAATATGTTAGCCTATAGACTGTGAAATCATCGTGTCACAGCGCGGAAGCGGTACTACAAAATGACATTATTATTCCTCACTCAGTTTCGTTACACAAAAAACGACAAGCGGAGATATCGAGCGATTTTTTTTAACTGTTTCGCACATGAAAAAATTATATGACACGGCGATTGATGGGTCAGGATTCTAATGGCATTTTAATTGGGACGTAATTTTTCATCTTTTTAAAAAATCCTTAATCAATAAAATTAATTTGTATTTTTTGTAATTCATATGTAGACCAAATTATCGAAAGATTTATTTACCTTTAATAATCATCGAAAGCAGCGCTTTTGTTTAAAAAATAATATTTCTTATTATACATATTCTAATAATTTCAATCATTTATTAATTTTTTTATTATATTCTAATAATTTCAATCTATTTTTTTTTATTTCATTAAACAATTTACTAAAAACAAAATGATGATGCTAGAGAGTATACTCGGATTTTAAATACATATTTGGTTACTCTTTAATGAACGGATCCGTAGTTAAAAAAATCCTCAAATTTATCACAAGTGAGCATGTATACATATGCATACGTGACGTATGTGTATGCGATACGTTAGCAAATTACACGATCTCCATATACCGATATAAACTCAACAATTTGCCGGATTCTGGCTCTGCTCGATGATGAGAACGAGATTTCGGTTCGGAAGGTTAACGAGTCCTGACCAGATCGCAAAAGCTCGTATTATCGTAACGAGAATATCGAGCTTGCATAAGGGCGGGATTGCATCGAATTACACCCTTCGCGGTACGAACGTTATACAGATCACGTGGAAACGAGAATTTAATTCTTTTTTCATGGAAATATATTTGTTCACAATGAATAAAGTAAATATAAAAATAAATTGATAATTTACGAATTTACGAAAATGATAAAAATTATTAATATTGATTTTATTTTTTTGCTTGATATTTTGTTCATACGTACCTACTTCATTAAAATTATTTTCCGTTGATTTTCATTTTTTCAATTAATTAGGAATTCTTTTAAATTAACATTTTTTTAGACTCTCCTATATGTGAACTTTCGATTATTGTATACATTTTTTTTAATTAAAAATTTTACGGATTTTTCAAAAACAGTTTTGAATTATTTAATATTTTCATTCTTTAGGTTGTTGCATTTTTAAATATTTTCCCACCATCACAAACATTTTTTCAAAATTCCAACTCTCATAATATAAAAATAATAAAATCGAGATTGCCTCGATCCTCGAAGTTTTATCCCAACCTCGCTCGGTATACGAAACAGTAAACTTGACAGGGGTAGAACTATCGGGGTACGGAGAAAAGGGCTGAAAAGAGAAGCACACACGATCCTCATTATGAGTCTCCGTGTTCGTACACATCATATCCCACTATATATACATACATAAACATACATTACACGAGTATACGCATTTCCCCATTTACTACACGGCATTAGAGGGTTACTGCTCGTGTATCTGAGGTCGATCATACCGGAGTCAACGTACATGAAAATTCACCACTTATGAGCCTGTCTATTATGTACTTGGATTCATGTATCTCCCTGGAAAAACCTTACATATATTATTTTCGTAATATGCCGAAGAGGCAACGAGGAGCATTAAAATTATGTACTCACATTCCTCACTTCTCATATTAATATCTGTATATAATAATAATAATAATAATAATAATATTAAATATAGATGCATATATTTGATACTGCCAGAGAGAATCGACGTAAATAAGTTGCCTGTGAAACGAGTATACGTGTAACTAATCCCATAATGAGTGGATCCTCGATGCCTGAGATATCAAAGAAACGAAATATGATGATAAAAAGCTCAGATGATGCTTGGGATAAAATGGGTTCGAAACGAGTGTACTCGTTAAATCGCGAATAATTGTTCGAATTTTCATTAACTTTTGGGTAAGGAAATAAGATAGTTTTGGTTCTGGGATGTTGATCAGGATAAACAGCAATTCTGTTTATGTTAAAATTAAAGTTTAAAATAACGAAAGAGAGTTGAATTATTTTTAAAGTAACTTTGATAGATTTTGAACTATTTCATCATTTGCTTTATTTATTTCAAATCCTAACGTTGTCTCAAAATGATCTGAAAATGTTGAAATTTCGAAATTTGACAATTTTGAGATTTCAAGTCTCGAAATTTAATTTTTAATTTTAAAAATAGAATTTTGAGATTCCCAGAGACGAATAGGGATAGAGTTGGAAGGATGAAAATGAACAGTGAATTACAAGAAGGAGGAGATTTCAGAGGAGGGAATATTCTCTAGGCTCGTGCCCGACTGTCAAACAGAGCGGAAAGGAAGAATGAAGTGGGAAAAGGACGAGGGGATGCCGAACAGGTTTAACGCCGCGCTCGCGGCAAATCGGACGGAAAATGGGAAAGCCAGCGTGCCTGGTGACAAATGGTGAATCTCCGGAGAATCCCCTCTCGTGCTTTTTCCAGTTTATCCCCTCGCGAAATCACTTTTCCCTCTCTCTTTGCCCGGTCTCGTATTTTTTTCCGTTCCTCTCCTATATATTGCGTCCACGCTTCACGCTCTTCTATCTCCCGTCGTCAACTTTTTACCGAGCGTTCTACTCTCTTTGTCATTGGTCGAGTTTGCGACATCCTCCGTTTACTTTGCGCACATAAATCTTGAAAAAAATCCACTTTAAAGTAAAATCTTTTAAGAAATAAAAAATTTGAATAAATCTCTACAATATTATTGTTTATTTATATTTAAATTTTGATTTTTAATCAAAAGTATTTATCGAAGAATTATAACTATTATCGATAAAAAATTTGTTAACAATTTAAGTTTCTGTGACACAAAAAAATTTTTTATAAAAAATATAAAATCTTTGTAATTTATTGTTTACAATGTACAGCTACAAATTGTTTAAAGTCATTGAAACTTCTGTTTTCATTGCGAGTGGGAAAAATTGCAGAAAATAAAAGTTTCCAGGAAATAGCGAGGCTGATTTTTTTTCTAGATAAAGTGAATAGGTAAATGGAACTTGTCAATAACCCTGACGTTTTCTCGAGACGGACGCGGGTGCTATTTAACCGTAGTAACCTCTCGTTGCAGCCGGCTGACGTTTCAGGCTGACGCTAAGTGTCGACAGAACTTTAGACATCGTCCAGGCTCAATGGCGAGAATCGCACGCGAAATGTGCGAGTCTCGCGCTATCGATCCATTATTCCTTCATGCAAAAATGAGGAAAAGAAAGAATAAAAGGAATACAGTGAAATATGCACATTTGCGTCAACAGAAGAAAAAATTCTCGAAGGAATAAGAAAAATTCGTAATAAAAAAATTATTTTTAATAGAGCCAAAAATGTTTGGGATCAAGTAAATTGTTTTGTCCAAAATTTATGTCAATTCATTATTTTGATGAATATGTTTGGTGCAGTAAAAAATAAAATTTATATACAAAGAAAATTATCTCGAAAGATGAACCAAACGAAAATATAAATTTTACGAGATTTTTCTTTCGTCATTCTCGGAGGAAAGTTAACCGTAAAATGTATCGAAATTGCCGGAATTTTATTTACCGCGAATCTTCCTCGTGAGCAGTCGTTTTTTTCCTTCCGACTTCTCCTTTACTTTGAAAAGACTTTGGCGAAGTATTTCAGTGGAATGAATGTCGCGAGCCATAAATCGGTCCATCAATTTTACAGGCTCTACCACCATTGTATCCGGAATCAAAGAGTTTATAACGCTCTGAACCTCCTCTCTTTTCCTTCTCTCTTTCTCGTCCCTTTCCTCCTTTTATCATCCTATTTTTTATCGCAACGACTTTAATTTTCTCTTCTCACGATTTTCCCTGTTACGATCACTTTTACTCGTCCTGTCGCTTCTCTCGGTTCGTCGTGAAAAAAAAGTTATCGAGAAAAAAATCGTTTCGTTGTATTCAGCCAGATTTATACCAAATACTAAAAAAAAACATTAAACAATTTTTTTTCGGATTTGTGGTCAACGATTTGTGTCAGCTTTTGTTCATTTATTTTTATACGTCCTCCGTAAATGTTTAAAAAATATTGCTCAATAATTATTTATTTAATACTTTTGTGAGAGACAAATTTCGAATTCGTTCGAGCGAATTTTGAAAACGACACAAAAACATTCTTTTCGAAAGTTTGAGAGAGTGAAATTGTGAAGTGAGCCAAAATAAGGGAGTGTCAGAGTGACGCTCGGGGGATTCGAATATTTTGCTTTTTTTACTACCCTCGGGGTGTCAGGATTGGAAGGAAAGAGAGCGACATATAGATCGAGAAGGGGTGAGAGAGGGAGGGAAGAGGGTGCAGGGGATTGTTTTGCTCATTCACGAACTCAACGCGAGCGATCACCCCCCCCCCCCCTCTTCCTTCCCCATTCTGCCAGAGACAATAAGCTTGGGTAATGGCACACGTACACGGGCATACAAAACGATTTGCTCTCTTCACGGCCGATTAAGCCCGCAATCTGTTGACTCAGCGGCTATGTGCTATCTATTATTTCATTGTGAATTTATTTGAGATACTC
The DNA here is from genome assembly GCA_030522605.1 of Cremastinae sp. B BG-2022a. NCBI lineage: Eukaryota > Metazoa > Arthropoda > Insecta > Hymenoptera > Ichneumonidae > Cremastinae sp. B BG-2022a. Next base: position 53,320 of record JAPYYX010000403.1, on the reverse strand, counting down.
TCGTAAAAGAGCTTGGGGACAAATACTCGTTTGTGGATGAAAAAAAACGATCGAATTTGGATTTTAAATGACGAGAATCGAAACTTTTTGAATTTTTTAAAAAATTATTTTGGAAAAAACAAAAAAATTTTACGGATGAAAATTTTATTAAAAATTTATTTATTGTTTTTTTATAATTTTTATTGTCAAAGTGATCAATTTTATTAATTTTTTTTCAAACGTTCTATGAAGAGAAAATAAAGAATTGAAATCGTATTATGTGAAAGTAAATTTTCTTTAGTTATTAATTTTTTGAAAGTCGTTTGAAAAAAAGGGACAAAATGGATTTCGAATTTTTCGTGCACGTTCTGTCGTGGATCGAGAAACGAAGAAACGGGAAAGGGCTTCTGCTTCGAATCACCGAAAAAAGATGGCCCGAAACGAGCGGTGCCTTTTGAGCTACTTATCTTCGACTCTCCGCCACGGATATATTTGAACATTTTGTGCTCGAACACTTGGATTTTAATGAGCAGTCTGTGCTCGTGTCAAAATATATTTTCAATCCATTTTTTCTGTACTTTATTTATTTTTAAATTTCATTAAGATAATAACAAAATAAACAAAATTTGTTTTTCAAATTCGTTTTATCTTCGATTCGAGAAATTTTTCTGTTTCACACATTTGGATTCCACGTTTAAAAAAATTATTCAAAATTTTGATTCCCAAAAAATAATTTTGAAATATTAAAATCGATCAAACCAATTTCCTTTCCACGTCGATCTAATTTTCGAAGCGATTGCTCCTTTTAACATTTGAAATCGAGATTGATTCGAAATATGATTTAAAAAATCGTTTCTCAATTAGAAAATATTTTTCGAATATTTTTGACGTCTTGACCAAATTGCTTGGTCATGTACAGATGAGAAAAGTGTGTTGGTGCCTGTGTATAATAAAGTTAGACATATATGGCTGCAGGCAGAACCATTTCAACTAACATTCCGCGCGAGCTCGATGGAATTAAGCCGTTTACCACATTCCCCTTGAACCGACGAGAGATTTGTGCCCGCGCAAATTCTCAACGCGAAAATACGAGATTTTCATCTCTCTCGTCGTCTCTCTTTCTCGTCATCATTCTCGGTGTCTCTCTTTCTCTCACCCTCGGCTGTCCTCCTTGAGACTTAAATACGAATATTCGCATTATTATCCCTCGTCCTTTTCCATTACGTAAAAAAAATATCTACTTTATCTATCCTTGAAAAATAAATTTGTCAGGGCTGAAAAAAATTATTCCTCGAGAATTTTTTCAGCTTTAAATTCTTTAAACGTATGAAAATTTTAATGTGCCACAGGTATACGTGAATTTTAGACCATAATGTTGTAAATTTGTATCATAACATACAGATTATGTATTAAAACTATTTTTTGTGAACTTGAAACTATGAAGTAACGTAAAAGTTCAATTGTGTATTTTTTTGCCAGATTAAATTGGGTAATTCGTGAAGAGTTTGGTAGATCAAGCATTTGCATGTCTGATTTGACGCTCTGAATAAATTATTAATTTTGGCCACAAAATTGAGGGGAAGTACATGACCGCGTATTAGAGAAAACTTTGATCAAATGCTTTACTTTTTTTCCTCCTTGTTTTTGAACTTTTCAACTGCACGATAAGAGAGTACATGGCTCGTGAACCCAAACTGCTTCATTATTCATTTCTTTTTACTATACTTTTTCCTTGCATATTTAACTGAAAAAAATCAAGTTTGAAAAATAAAAAAAATTTAATTTTTCCATTGTTTTTCTCGACAAATAATTTAACCAAAATCTAAAAGTTTTATTTAACAGAAAATTCAAAAATACAAATACCAAAATCAAGCTCGCGAAAAATGAAGAAAAAAATTTAACTTTTTTATGTTTTTATCTTCACAAATAAAAAAATCTCATAAATGAAAAATCGACTTTGAAAAAAAAATCTCGGTGATTCGACAAAAAAGCAACTTCAAAAAAATGTACAAAATTCGGATTGTTTCGATCGGTCCATTAATCCGGGAAAATGTATGAGCCCGAAATATTTTTTGCGCTCATCGCAGGGGTGGTTTTAGTCTCGCTTTCCACGTCACCTGCGAGGGAAGATTGATCAAAATTCCGGGATGCAACGATCCGTGCTGCGAGAGAGCCCGAGACGTCGTTTTCGCCGTTGATCGGATCGACGCGGCGCGTTTGTTGCCGCGAGGCGCCTCCGATGTGCAATGAGGAACGATCGAGAAAACGATCGGACACGCGTTAACGCGCCTTATTCCGCACGCCCGTTCCCTAGCGTCATCCACCGAGGATTCTCGTGTCTACTCTACCGGAAATCGGGGGCACCTGCCCCGATACGAAGAAAAGAGAAAGACACGGCGAGAGCGAACGAGCGCGAGAGAGACGGGAGAAAATAAAAAAAAGAGAAAAAAGACCCTCCGGGCGAGAGTTAGGTAAATTTAATCGGGCATGGATGAGTCGCCCAGATAGGCTTGAAATTAAAATCGTTACGCTCGAAAATCGTTATTGTCTATCCTCAACGTTCGTGTGTGTGTGCGTGTACACTTTATACCCGGTAGCACTCGATGATCTCTTCTGCTGACTTGTACTTCGTCTCGGAATAAAAAAAAAATACGAATTAGCCGGATGAGAGGATCGATCAACTACGTCCAATTTCCTTTTCTCTCTCGCTTCGACGTTCGAGAGCCACGAATTAATCCTCGAGTACAACGTCAACATTTTTTTGTTGAAATAAAACAAAAAGTTTTTAAATTTCACATTGAGTCACAATTTAATTTAATCGATCTTTCTTAAATAAATTTAGTTTAATTTAATTTAGTAAAGACATTTAGTAAAATCACAGAAATTAAATCGAAAAAAATACAACGTAAAATGTTGTTTTTTAATTTTTTTTAAACTTCGTTTCTAAATAATAATTTTCATGCAAATATAAAAACAATGTATCGAGCGCACGTGTTTCGACATCCCCAAAAATCAATCTTGTGTAAAAAAATTAGGGAGCGACTCGGTCACGAATCGTTTCTGGCTGCGTTGCGAGCGGGAAAACAGGATAGAAGAGTAAAAAAGCGCAATTCGTTTAGTCACGGCTGGTATGTACAGGTGGCGAAGTTCTTGTACAATGGCGACGAGCGAAAAGAAATCGTATTATCTATTTTTTTTCCTCAATCCTCCTGTCACGGCATTTTTTCTCAAACCATATTGCGGGACTCGCGAATAATTCATTTCTCCCCGTTCTATAAATCGAAATCGGAACTTTGCCAAACTTTCAATAATTCATTTCTTTTACATATTCCACTTTGGAAAAATACGAAAGGATATCGCGCTTTTGAACCAGGCAATTATACGGTACGAGGGTCGAGATCGCGGGCGGAAAATCGTACGAGAATTTTCACACGTGCAAAATGCATGAGAGCTCGCACGTAAAGTGCAAGTACGGTACACAGTTCCGCAACGAGAATCCATTGCACACACATCAGGGATGAAAACGTACAAGGCGACGGAAACACATTTAATAATTTCGAAGCCCTAACTCGGCCTGATTTTTCTTTTTATTTTTCTTTTTTTTTCCGTTATTTTCTCGCTCACAGTCCGAGGAAAGTTTTTCGCCTCTGTACATATACGAATTGTATAGCCTCATTTTTTATTTTTATTTTTTACTTTTTTTCTATTTTTTTTTATAAACAAGTGTTCGAGCTCTGTCGCTTTGGAATATTTTTGTACATCGCCAGTGCTCGAAACGAGCGACGTACGCAATATCGTGGCTCTCTTTTCACGCTCGTGTGCTCGACGGAGCTATAGATCGAATACATAGTTCATCAAGTTCTAACGATCAATTCACGTTCGAGGATTATTCATTATTAATCGAGGCTTTCTCGACGCGTTACGACGACGTTACGGACGAGAATTGCTTTATCCCGGTCGAAACTCTTTTACAAATGTATGGAAAAAGAAAAGAGGAGAGGGCGACGAGGGACGGGAGACAGGGAAGAGAGCGGGGGACGATCTATCGAGAAAGTACGCTGGAGGTGTTATAAATCGATCGTTATTTTTTTTATTTTATCTCTGTTACTCTTGGTTTTTTTTTCTAATGCGTCAGTTTATTCTTCTTTCTTATTCTTTTCTTAAAAAACAAATTTCGAAATTCGAGCTCTCGATAGAACGCGGGCACGAGGAATAAATCTCGCGTTTGTCGGATCGCTGGATTTGTCGCGTTCTTTGGAAAACGGATCGCCCGGAATATTCGATTTGACTAATTCCTTGTTAATACAGCTGTCCTGACGTAAAAGATATACACGCGAATGAACTCTCGTGCTCGGTATACGATAAAAGACGCGGAAATCGGGACTCGTGATCCTATTTTTTGAAATAACAATTCTCGATTTTATTAAAATAGAAGAAATAATAAATATTATTTTATTTACTGTAAGTAGATTTAAAATGTAAATAAAAATAATTACAAGACCAATTATTATTTTTTATATATAAAAGTCTTACTTGATTATTTTAATATTTAAGAAAATAATTCCAAAAGTAAATTTATTTGTAAATATTTAAAAAATGAAATGGACATTTCATTACGATGCATCAATTAAAAAATTATCAATGAAGATGGAAGCATTGATAATTTCATTACTAAGTGAACACTTCCGTCTCACCAGGCAAAAAAAGATTAAAGTTCAATTTAAGCATTTACCAACGAGTTGAATTAATATTTGTCCGGTAGACGATTTTTTTCCCGAGATTTCGTTAATGAGACGTTCCTCGCGAGCGCATAAAATTAAATGTTTCGGGCTCGTGAGTGACTCGTGTATTTTTATTCATTCCTGTTCGTGTGACGAGGACGCGGATGTAATTAATTTCCGTGGGTGATTAGCCGCTGGGAGGTGAATTGACGAAAATAAAGCAACGTTTCTATTTCTCTTTCTTTTTATTTCGTATTTTTTTTTCTTTCCTCTCTCTCTCTTCTCTATCTCGTTTTCCCACTCGCACTAATTAGAACGCTCGGGAATACACATCATCGCTCTTCCAAATTGCAACATTTATCCTCTTTTGCGCGTTTCGTTTGGACTCGGCGTGTCAAATTTTATACAAAATCTCATCCCGGTTTCGTTATTCTCTGCCATCGTCGCGCTTTCCCCGTTCGTGGGTCTTATCTTTCCACTTTAAAAGACACAAAAAATTGCTCGTGTCAGAAATTCATTTCAATAGAGGAGGATTCAAAAAAAAATGATCGCGAATCCACGATATAATGAACGTCTCCGCGTTTATTTTAATGGATGATTTGTGACCGTATTCTCGACGTCACGAAATCTCTTTTGTATTTAAAAATGGCTCGTTGAGGCGCAAATTAACGACGACCCGAGAGCCGAAAGCTTTCACCTCTTGGCTCACGATTTTTGGAATTAAAAAAAACGCGAGGATCTCGAGGAGGTATATCGGACTCAATTATTTATGGATTGAAATAAACGATGAGTGATGAGGTGACGACAGGGTGTTAGGAGACACGAATATGTATAAATAGTGAATATGCATGCCCCGGTATTCATGGAATACTTGTAAACGTATCCACGCGTTATTATTCGACAAAGATGCGGAAGACTTCAAAGCGAGAGGCGCTCGGTGAGAATCGAACAGGAAATTAAAAATCGTCCCGTCTCGCCCGAACAATCGATTCTCGATGCACACACTTTTTTTCACAGCACACTCGTATTTTCTTTCCCTCTTTCTCGGCTCTTTTGCTTATTTTTTTTTTCTCCTCGCGTTTCCTCTCTCCTCTCCCGCGTCTATCTCTCTCGCTACCTCCGCGCACAAATACTTACAATCCTACGCTTTTTCCTCAACGAGCGCGTTTATTCTCGCCGCCGACAACTCGTTCTCATTGACAAGTTTTACCACTCGAGAGAATAAAAATTCGAAATGAAATTTTCGTCGATAAATTATTTTTCACGAGTTCTGAAACGAGGAGATAAATTTTCTGGTTCATTCGCTAGATGGAAATCGTACAGGAATGAGACGAACAAATTTTATTGCGTTGGGGAAATTCGCAAGTATGAAAATTAAAAAAAAAATTAACAAAAATGATAAAAATTATTTTTTGGAGTTTTTTCAAACAAGGAAATCATTTTTCTCTTGTATAAAAAAAATGGAATTCTTAAAATATGAAATAAAATTATTTTTTAGAGGTTTTGAGACACGGAAGTGAATTTTCTCATTCGCTCTCATTCACAAACAGAAAGTTCATTAATTTGAAACTGAAATTGACGAAATTACGAGAAAGAAAACGCGAGCGTGAATTAAGACGAAAGCTTCGGTGGAAAAAAAAGAGAAAAAAAATACACATTTTTTACTCAAATTAATGAACGTTTCTCAACGTGGAAAATAGGAATACGTGTATTATAATAAATACACGAGGATCGTTAAATAACGAAGAGAGGCATCAAATAGTCCGAGTCATTAGCCTGAAAGTTTCAAAGTGGCCTCTCGTCTTTTTTTTCGCTCTATCATTTTTTCTCCACCGGTATACGACTCTCGATACTCCTGACGTAATAATTCACTAATGTAATAATTCACTAATTCGGACTCTCCGGGTAAGTGAGAAATGGAGATCGAGGGCTCGTCCATTAAAATTAATTAAAACGAAATTTTTGAACTCTCACAAACGCGTACGGCGTTGTCCCTACAAAATTCTTTATTATATTACGAATCAGGAAGATTTAAGACCCGTGAAACTTGGGGAAAACGATAATGGACGCTACCACACACCGAGGATGATGAAGAACAAAGGAGGATCTTCATTTTCCTCGAAACAGGTGGGCTTTTGTGTATTTTTTTCTTTTTTTTGTATTTTCCTTTCGGTGGAGAAAAATGGGCGGAGGGGGGTGGGGGGGACGTCGATTGGCGCTCCCGGGGCATCAATTTTCCGGGCCGACTGTTTCGTGTAATTAATACGTTACCTCGGACGAGCTGCGGACTTTTCGAGACGAATGGACGAAAAAAAAATGAAAGAAAAAACAAAAACATAATAACTGATGCGCGTTTGTAAGTGTATTTTTTTTTTCATGAATAGTAACCGTCGGGCCATCCCTCTTCGAATGGGAACGCAGACGACTCGTCTGGACAAACCACCCAGCTCGCTTTTTGCCACCACTCCCGTACTCTGTCATTTGTCTAGACCTCGGGGGTTGTGCGCTCGTCTGCACGAGTTTCTATCCGGGGTAGTGAAAAGAGCGAGAAAGAAATTCCGACCGCCCTCGTTGCGAACTCGAACCCTCCCTTGCATCGAATATTTTTATTTTTTTCGTTTTCCCCTTTTCACATCTGGTCCGCCATTTTATTTCTACGCGAGAGGTCGAAACGATTTTCGTTTCATTTTTGATAACGAGAGCTATACGAGGAAAATTTGGAATAACGAATTTTGAATGAAAAATTTGTACTCAAATAAAATTTGAAGTGATTACCAATGCGATTTGTTTCAATTTATTTTATTTCTACGCGAGAGGTCGAAACGATTTTTGTTTCATTTTTGATAACGAGTTATACGGGGAAAATTTGGAATAACGAATTTTGAATGAAAAATTCGTACTCAAATAAAATTGGAAGTGATTATCAATGTGATTTTTTTCAATTTATCAAAAAAAAGAAATTAACGAAATTTCATTAATTGAAGTTTTTTTTTAATTTGGATTTGGTGCATGACTAACAAATGAAAAGATGAAATAATAAAAAATGAAAAAAATATTCATTAACGAAAACAAATAATTAGAAAATTCACAATCAATTTCCATTCGACATTGAAAATTTCTCATTCGCTAATTTAATTCCTAGAAAAAGCATTAATCTTCATCCCCGAGACAAAAGCTCGGGTGAAAGGACTGTTCCCCCGGGAGAGTGTGGGGGGAAAAATGTGGCGAGGAAGTGAGCAGGGAACGAGGGATTCTTAATGCCCTATAAAACCGTCATTTTCATAAAGTCTCGGTTTCGAAAGTGTCAACGAATTTATAAACCTGGGGGGCAGAAAATCGAGTTGTGCATTTTGGATTCTGAAAAAACTCCGGTGGGTTGAACGTTCGAGGAAAAGAAATGGGGAGAAGAAATTTCGGGGCACGAAAAGTCAAAATTTCTCTTCGTGAATTATGTCTCTGGAACACGATATTACGGAAGAAGTCCTTCGCCCATTAGGGCCATTTGTTTGGAAATAAAATGCTCGGTACGAGGAAGAAATTCGAACGAGATAGAAATTACGAGAAAAAAAGAGGAAAATCCGGAATGAGGGAGAGAGAAGGAAAAAAATGAATGAGAGAGAAAAATAATATTTCAGTAGCTTCCAATTGCAGAAGTGACGACGTCGTGACTAATGACCCGCGGACGACGACCTGTCACTCGTAGTTGACGACAAATATGAGGCCCCGTATCACGTGCGTTGCTCCCGCACGCGTCAAAATATTCTCTTTCTTTCCTACGAAGTGTATCCTGATACCCGAAAACAGGAGAAACAAAACACTCGGAGGAATCCTCGTGTTTCTCTGATGAATTTCCCTCTCGTTTGGGAGCTGACTTATTTTTTCACTCGCTTTTTTTCGCTCGAGACCAAACCCTGGGGACTTTAATTTCAAGAAACACATTTGTCGTGTCCACGTGTTTTCCTCACTGTACACAAAATCTCGAAGGAACATTTTTGAATATTAATTTATGTTTCGAAAATATTAAACGTCATCAGAATTGATGAAAATGTACAACAAATAATATAATCAAACCATCAATTTTGTATTTTAATAAAAAATCAATTACTAAAAAATTAATTTCAAGAAACACATTTGTCGTGTCCATCACGAGTTTTCCTCACTGTACACAAATCTCGAAAGAAAACATATTTTTGAATATTAATTTATGTTTCAAAAATATTAAACTTCATCAAAATTGATGAAAATCTACAACAAATAATATAATCAAACCATCAATTTTGTATTTTAATAAAAAATAAATTGCTAAAAATTTAATTTCAAGAAACACATTTGTCGTGTCCACGAGTTTTCCTCACTGTACACAAATCTCGAAGGAACATTTTTGAATATTAATTTATGTTTCGAAAATATTAAACGTCATAGAAATTGATGAAAATTTATAACAAATAATACAATTAAATCATCAATTTTGCATTCTAATAAAAAATAAATTGCTAAAAATTCAATTTCAAGAAACACATTTGTCGTGTCCACGTGTTTTCCTTAAACGAATCTCGAAAGAACATTGAATATCAATTATCGCCCCACAAACATTAAACGTTATCGAAATTAATGAAAATTCATAACAACTAATAATTAATAATAATTAAACCATTATTTTATATTTTAATTAAAAAAACTATTAAAAACGTAAATTATCCAACTTTTAAACTGTTTCAAGCAGCGAGCAATTTTCTAATTAGAGATATGGAAAAGGGATGAAAACGCGAGCTTCGTAATATTCACGTTTTCATTCATTTCCAAAGGAAAACGGAATAAAAAAAATAATTGACGGAGCAGCAATTCCGGTATTTAAATACTCGGTAGGTGGATCAAGCGTCGCTAACACAGAGACGCGGGTCGTTTACGGACGAACGTACCATTGCGAACTATGTATATACATATGCGTTGGGCGATAATAAATTGGCGTCGACATTCTTCGCATAATAAACTGTCTCAGCGGTAAAACGAGCAAAATACGCGTGTACCGTGTGGAAACGCCGGCGAACGTGTGCGCGGACAATACACGAGATCCCGGCGAGTCGGATACGGACAAGGGGCGAGGTTACGTGCTTCATAATGAAGCGATAGATAACGTCGGCGCTGACGAGAAACCTATTAGTCCGGATACCCCGGGATTTCTATTTTTTTGAAACCTTCCACCTTTCCTTCAGCGTATTTTATTTCAATCTTTTTCTTCCTCTCTCTCTGTTATTGTTCTTTGTTCGTGAGGTATAAGTGCATTTAATTGTAATCTGATATAATCTGCCTGTTATTATTTTTTTAAATTCAATTTAAACTCAATTAAAAAAAGAATTTATTTTTTAGATTATTAGTTTTGAATTATTTATTCTTAGATATTATTTATTTTAATTTTTGACCGGAATGGTTTAGATGATTTTTCAAAATTTTAATTTTAATTTCGAACTTTTCTTGGAAGTGATGTTTATTTTTTAGTTTTTTGTTTTTGACTTAAAAAAAAACTCGAGAATATCAGATACAGATTATTTAAATTTATCCATCAAGGAGCAATGATTTTGATTTTGATAAAAATAAAATATTTTATTTTTATATAAAATAGATACTGCAAAAATTTATTTCAAGAAACGTTTGAAAATTTTTTTCTAATTTTATATTCGACAAAATTGTTGAAAACATTATCTAAAACTCGAAGCTGATACAAATATACGTGTAATTGCTCGCTTGTTTATATCCATCATGTCTACCGTGTACGTTTTCTTTTTTCGCGGGCTCTCCTCGCGTTCTTTCATCCTGGCTAATTACACTAATCAGCGGCACGTGGACTGGCGCGGAGCGTATCTGCGATTCTCCCGTCGTACAAACACGATTTCAAAGCGACGGCGAGAGGAGCGAGAAGCGAAGAAGGATAGGAATGAGAAAAGGAATAAAATTGCACGAAGGAGAGAGGAAGACACGAGATGAAGAACGAAAGAAGAGGCGAGCGAGAAGCGTTTTCCCTTCTCTCCGAGCTGCGCTGATGAAGAGAGAAAGCCGAGGCCGGAAATAGACGTTCTGCCGCGACGATACGCTCGCGCATTAGTCGCGAAAGACACGAGAGAGGACGAGAGAATTTTCGAGGAGAAAAATAAGCGGAGATCGAGCGAGAAAAGGAGAAGAGCGAGGCAAAAAACGAGATGGAAAAAAAAATAATGAAAAGAACGAAAAAAATAAAAAAGAATCCGGTGAACAGATAAGAGAGCGAATCCGCGCGAACTCCGGTAGCCGAAGAGAAAACGAGACATCGAGAGACTTTGAGAGAGAGATGAGAAAAAAAATAAGTCGAACCGCGGGACAAAAAATGTACAAGAGCAGGAGGAGAGATGCGAGGACTGAGAAAGCGAGAAAAAAACATATGAAGAAAAAGAGAGGAGGGAGGAAAAAGAAAAAAAATAGAGAAGAAAGCTAATAGGGGGCGCAGAACCGTGACGAAAGTTATCCTCGAGCTTAGGAACGAGCCCGCCCGCACTCCGGGATCTTCATTCTTACGACTTTTAGCAATGAATCAGATCGGATGAAACGGCGAATCGTCGTATCTTCGGGAAGGGAAAGAATCCTCGAGGCTTTTTTCACCCTCGATTCTCCTCTCCACTAATTGGAGTCTCGATTATCTTTTCTCTCGATTCGAATTAATTGAATTTTTCTCGCGATCGAGATCCGAGCACGATTAATGTCTTGTTTGCGAGTACGCTTTATTAGCATGTATTTTTTATTTTAATTTCATTATTGTCATTATTTAGTAAGACGTAAAAAAAATATTTTTACATTTTTACTTCTATACGTGAAATTCCGAATAAAATTCAATTTTCGAAAATTCTACATTCAAATTGAGCCTCCATTTTTTAAAAATTTCATTATTGTCATTTTGTATCTTGTGAGTAGAACAAAAAAATATTTTTACAATTTTTTACTTTCTGTGCATGAAATTCTGAATAAAATTTAATTTTAAAAAATTCTAAATTCAAATTGAGCCTGAATTTTTTATTTTTATTTCATTATTGTCATTTTTTATCTTGTGAGTAGAACGAAAAAATATTTTTACATTTTTTAACATCAACGTAGATTTCGAAAAAAAAATCAATTTTCGACAATTCAAAAGTGTTATTACCCGGGTTCATATTCGTTTTCAATTATGAGGAATTCATTGCTTTTTTATTACGCTTTTGTTTATTATTCGTGGCACGTACCTTCCTTCAATTTGTGAGGCACTCAATCGCGAACATCGAACCTCTTAATTCCGTCAGTTTTCGATAAAAATATTAATATACGTTTTTGGTGGATCGCGTGTCCTGGGGAAGTTTGAATGCCTCCTTGGTCTCTCCTTCTCGATCGCACGAGAGAACAGGTGTAACGGCCAGGTTGTCAGAAAAGACCGGCAGACGCACGAACGTGTACGTTAATTTTCTCGTATTCCGTGCGCGTTACATACGAGACTTTTTTCTCTCTGGTCAGGTGTCAGATATGCGAATAAAGAATTCAGGAATCTCGCGATCATGAAAATATGATCATAAACATCTCTTCGCGATCCTACACGTTACAACTGTCAAAAAAATTATTTTTAGTATTGAAGAAAATTTTTTATAAATATTAAAAATTATTATACTACTATTAATATTATGACAATATAATATTATAATAATAAAAAATGATATAAATAAAAGTACTAAAAATTCTTAATAAATAAATATAAAATCATTAATGATGAAAAAATTGTTTAAATATTTGGTATAATCAAGATTTTTTCAATAAAATTCATCCAGTGTCCAGGAGCTTTTTATTTTCGTATAGAGACCACCCAGCGGGTATCGGAGCTCTATCGCGTTTCTGGTGCATACGGACAAGAGTCTATAAAAGAGCGGGTATACAATATTGTGTAGTGCGAGCGAGAGCCGAGATCCTTTCATCATTCGTTCATATCTCGAGGATCGAAAAGCAGCGCTTTTCGAGTGCCTTTTTATCCACCTATATTTTCTCGTACATAAATTCTCGTGTATAAATATATACGGAGCTCGATCGTGGCTCAACACCTCGAACGATTCGAGCCTTCTTTTACTCTTTTTTTCTCGTTTTTCTCTGCTCGAATTCTCGAGACGTATAATCCAGCACTGCCAGGTGGCACGTGTGTATTATAAAGACATGGAAAAAGCTCAAAAACAAATTTTAAAAAATAAAAATGTTGAAATGTACTAAAAATGAAAAAGACTCGTGCAAATCTTGCCTGGAGAATTCTTTCATCTCCAGGGTGTCCTAATGAAGACGAAGCTCTGACGAGCGAATGCAAAAACTTTCGCGAGACAGACGAAATTGTGCTGCAAGCAAGGTTAATCTCTCTTTTCTGACTTCTCGTTCTCTCCTGCGATTCAATTTGATCTTGCTCCGCTTTCACCGAGAAGAAAGGGCACGAGAGTTATGGACTCCCGTTTGCGAGAGACAATGGCGATCGAGAGAGAGAGTTATCCGGAAGACGTTATAATTTTTCGTACGCGAATCATATTTTATTTACGTTGTTGCGAACAAAAAATTATTTCGGAATACTTTTATTTTATCGGTGGAAGGAAATGGGCTCAATTTTTCGGGTTTTTGTTGGTTGAAGTCCTGATGAGACAGAGAATTTTTGATATTTAAAAAATTTTTTTTTGACTCAGAGAATTATTTTTATTGAGTAAAGTGAAGTAAAAAATAAATAGCGAGCCTTTTGTTTCGGATTTTCGACTTTCGAAGTATAAATTTTCTCCTGGATTGATGATTACAGGATCGTGGACGATCATCAAATGCAGGTGTGAATTTTTTATACTCGAATGTTGGAAATATGAGGAAGAATTTTTTTTTTGGAGATTTTTTGTTGCAAATTATCAGGTGAAATGTCCAATTTTTTTCAAAGCATTTATTATATTTATTTCGTGATGTAAATTTTGGACATTTGGATTTGTAAATTAGGGTAAAGCGTTCGTATAATTTTATTCGCGTAGATTTATGGCCGCGATTTGTCAGAGAGGTCGTGCGTGCGAAAATACTCATTAGCGCACTCTCTTTACCTCCCGCGCGCTCATTTGAATGAGAAAGGACGAAAAATTGCGAAAGTTCGTGTGCTCGGATATCCCAGAGTGTGTACTTTTGCTCTCCGCGACGAAAAACCCGCCCGGAAAGTCCGTTTCCTGCTTCTGACTAATTTGACATATTCTGAGATATTTAACTCGACTTTAAATTGATATAAGCTGAATTGATTACGAGCTCCTTCATTATCGTTACGTTTTACGAACTAATTATTCAATCTTACGATTTTTCAATGTCACGTATATTTCATTGATCAAATATTCTAAATAAAAAAATATAATTTATTCATATTTAAAATTTTTTTTTTAAAATAATGCATAAAAATTATTCAATCTTATGATTTTTTAATGTCCTGTACGTAAATTTTATTGATCAAATATTCTGAATAGAAATATAATGTATGCATATTTTAATTGTTAAAAAATAATAATATTTTTAGAAAATAATACACAAAAATTATTTCTGTGCTTTGACGAAATTTTAAAAATATACAAAAAGTGAAGAAAAATCGAGCGCATTTTTACGTCTCGCGTGTATTTTTCTCAATATTTCAACGCTCGAGCGATATCGCGATTTTTCGCAAAATTTTTCATCGCGTCGGTCGATCTTCGTAGCTCTCGTCTACGAAAAAAGTGAGCGAGATATCAAAGTGTGAAGGGTGTGAAAAAAATTGTTTGGTCTTTGGCGAAAAACAGAGGGTGAACGCTCAACATTTTTCACAGGTTGAGATTTTCGGCTGTCGCGGAGCGAGTTAAGACCTAAAATCGGAGTGGGATAAATCTTTGGGTGTCGAGAAGTCGTAGAGAGAGAAAGAGAGAGAGAGAGAGGAATAAAAGAAAAAGAGAAAATAAAAGAAGAGAGAAGTAAAAAAGGAAGGAAAAGATTGACGAGAAGCTCTGTGGTATGCCCTTCGGTCTAAACGACTAAATAAGTGTTCCAATTTCAAAATTACCCGCTAAACGATTTGTGGCTCAGCCTGAAAATATATCGTTGACATGTGTGTGGGCAGGCGAGAGGGCGCCCCTGCGGCTCTTGGGACGCGAGGAGCCCGCTCGCGCGCGTTGCGGGACGCCTCGCGGACGTTTTTCGAGTCCCCGAGAGGGATCCGGGACATTTTATAAAGTTGCAAGAAAGAAGGAGTCCCGGAAAGAGGAGAAAAAAGAGAACTCGCGCTGGGAGACAAATGACTCTCGACCCGACGGAAGACTCTCCGAAATTACTCGAAGACCGCCGATCACGTTTGCGCAATCTTTCTTCTCGATATTCCTTGAAATCTTCCTCCAGGAATGCCGAATTTCGTCACTCGTTTTAATTAACGAACACGTTGATTAATCCCTGAGAAATTTATCCGGATTACCGGAAAAGATTATTGGCTTTTGTGGAAGATTGAAAATTTTTATCTAATTTAAACAGAATTAAGAATTTTATATGAATTTTAATACTTCTAGAAAAATATTGAAATTTAAAAAAAATTACATGTACATTTTTTTTCATGGATTGATCTCTGAGAAATTTATTGTAACCTCAGAAGCTTTTGCAAATAGAAAATTTGCAATAATCGTAAAACACAATTAAGAATTTCTTATCACTTTTTTTACCTTTATAAAGAATTCCAAAATTTTTATAATTCTAATAAAATCTGTAAATTTCTTAAATCTGACAAAATTAACATTTTTTTAAATAAATCACAAACTTCTAAAATATTAACGTATTCTATAATATTTATAAAAATATGTGATAAATTTTTATTTGAAAATTCTTGACGATTTAAACGGTCCTGTCGACATCGTGATTATCGGCCGTCTCGCATAAACACTCTTTTCATCGATCGCACGCTTCGATTCGTACGGTTTCACCCGTTACGTCGGATTAACTTTCATTGCTCGAAAAAAAATTATAAAAATAAAAAAAAAACGAGAGCAAAAAATTACACAAAAAGCGAACGGGAGAGCTCAAAAGAATTCTTTCCATGCGTTCAATTAGCGAGTATTCCCGGCAGTCCGTAATGCTTGCGAACAAAACTTTATTACCGTTCTCTCTAAAGAATAAAAATAAAAAATAATAATAAATAAAACAGGTGTTAATTTGAATCCGCTGATTCAGAGTCGCAGATTTTTTTTCATGCTAACGATTTCTCATTCCGCAAACTATGATTCGTATCCAACAATTTTTTGTTTTCTCTAATTTGTTGGGATTAGACACGCTGGAGGAAAATCGAGCGTGCAAAAATAAATGGCGACGGACACACTAAGCCTTCGATCATTCGATCCTATATTGTCCAATTGACGTAAGCACAGAAGATTTAATTTGGAGTGAATTTATATCGGAGAAAATTTATATCAATTGTACAATTTTAGCGTAATTTTTCGAATTGATTTTTTTTATTATACTTTTTAAGAAGCTTGTAAATGAATTTAAATTTCGTATTTCAAGTATTCGTTATTAAATTTAGCATAATTATTTCGTGCAAATTTTGAGTAAATTTAGATGACGTGTTAAAAAAAATGAAAATATATATTTCAAATTTTTTTGAAAATCAAAGTAGACAATGAATCGATATTCGAATTAAAAAATGATCATGAAATATCAATTATCAATTCAGTTTGATTCCAATATTCAGAAAACGTGGAAAAGTGAAAACGAATATTCGATAATGGAGTATCAAATTAAATTTCATTTCCAATTTGAAGTATAAATTTCGAGATTCCCTGAGGCTTCATTTTTGTTGTAAAATGTAGAAAAAAGGAAAATTGAAATCGAACATTCGATAACGAAATATCAAATTGAAATTTGATTTCCAATTTGGAGTATAAAACTCGAGATTTCCTGAGGCTACATTTTTGTTATAAAATGCAGAAAAAAGGAAAATTGAAAACGAGCATTCGATAATGAAGTATCAAATTAAAATTTTATTTCCAATTTGGAGTATAGAACTCGTGATTTCCTGAGGCTTCATTTTTGTTATAAAATGCTGAAAAAAGGAAAATTGAAAACGAAAATTCGATAATGAAGTATCAAATTAAAATTTGATTTCCAATTTGGAGTATAGAACTCGTGATTTCCTGAGGCTTCATTTTTGTTGTAAAATGCAGAAAAAATGAAAATTGAAAACGAACATTCGATAACGAAATATCAAATTAAAATTTGATTTCCAATTTGGAGTATGGAACTCGTGATTTCCTGAGGCTACATTTTTGTTATAAAATGCAGAAAAAAGGAAAATTGAAAACGAACATTCGATAATGAAGTATCAAATTAAAATTTGACTTCCAATTTGGAGTATAAAACGCGAGACTTTTCGAGGCTTCATTTTTGTTCTGGATCCGAAAAAGAAAGGGATTTTGAGAATAAAGTGGCGATCACGTTCACCGTGGATAAGGAACGACGGTGATGGCTTCGGATGAAGCGGAATAGCCAGAAAGCGGAGAGGACGAAGATGAGAGGGAATAAGAAGGAGAGAAAGGAGGAAAGAAAGAAAGAAAGAGAAAGAAAGAGAGAGAGCGGCGAATTCGTGAACATCAAACGAATTAAATCTCCGCGGAGAGTCGACCGCAGAAACTAATATCTCAGCGCCTCTTCGTCTCTTTCGCACTCTCTCGCTCGCTCCTTTTCCTGCCAATGTTGCCAATGATCTCCGGCTCGTTTCGCCGAGGCTCGCGGGGGATGGATCTCGCGCGAACTCGACTCTCGCAGCTCTTCGACGAGATCTCCTTCTTTCTCTCTCCGTCCTTTTCGTTGATCGTCGACGACGCCTACAACGAAAGTTCAGGTTTCGCGCCTTAACCCATATACATGTATTTCCTTCTCGCCATATCGCTGCTCAAACTCTCGAGGATCCGTTCTCGATCGAATTCACCAAATTTTCAACACAGAAAATCCAAAATTTTCCTTCAATTTTCATCATTAAATTATTACTTATTGTATTGAATAATGTTTTTTATAAAATGATGAGAAATCAGATAAAAAAAATTTCAATCGATCAATGAAAAAAATGTTAAATTAATTGAATTATTCGATAATTAACGTATACGCCTATTCAGTGAGTTATTTTCTTGCTTCCTCCGAAGATAACGAGGAATCAGAGAGTGAATAAAATAAAAGATCGCACATAGAACGCGAGCTCGAATAAGTCTTCGATTATCCGCCATTGTATGTATCCAACGAAATAACGAGGAAGAGCGAAAGGAATAGAAATAAAAGAGGGAGAAAAATAAGAGACGAAGCTGGAAGGGATAGTTAAAGAACGACGAAACGAGAGGTAAAAAAAGAAGAGAAACATCAAAATCCGATACGCCGTCTCCTTAATCATCCGATATAGTCGGTTTCTATACACGTGTATACACTTTCATCCTTCCACGAGAAAAAATCGTGAACGTGCAAGCACGCACACCATTCACAATCCCGAAACGTTATCCTTATTACCGACCCGTGCTCCTTTCTAGGTGCAAGAACGAGTCTCTCGTTCTAAATGGATCAACCGGACCAAAAATTTTTCCCACGATCATCGACGCGCTGCTCGCAATCACTCCTCAATCATTTCATTCATTTGACTATTTAAAAATATTTTTTGAGTCATACAAAAAAAAAAAATAGGTAAAAATAGACACATTAATTGACTTTTTTTCAATTGATTCTAAAATTGAGTTTTCATTACAATTGATTCGTTAATTAGGTAGAAAAATTATGTGAAGATTTTCAATTAATGTGTTGAAAGTTTTACGATTGTTTGTGAATTAAATTTTGTCAGATTTGTATTTTGAAGTTTTTTTAATTATGAATGAGTACGATGACTATTTAAATTTGTATGAATCAGTGGAAAGTACTTTTTTATTCACTATGAGTGTTCAAAGATATATTTTGCTATTTTCATTTGCAATTTTTCAAGATGACGTTTTTTTATTGATAAATAAAATCGATTCCATTTTTTTCTAAAATTCGTACTTCAGCAACGTTAATTTTTTTATTCTACTTTGCCCAATATTCATTCTCTTATCTGTTCAGCTGAATCACTTTTTCATTTTCCATTCCAAAAATCAATACATAGACATCGTTTATTATTTTTCTCCATTCTTAAAATATCCTTTTATTGCTTTCCCATCGAAAGATCCATCCAGAATGATACATTGATTCCCTTTTTCAAAAAAATTAATATATTTCGACCGCGTTACGACGTATTTTCCATTTTTTTCAATTTGAAGAATCGTAAATCGATTCGAGAAGCGACGAAGAGTGAGAATATATACGTAAAAGAGTATTTTTGACAAAAGGTTAATGCACTCCAAGGGGGGGAAACAAGTGAATTGGAGAACGTTCGATGATGTTTCGAGCGACAAACGCGGGGACAGCATCGAAGCTCTTTAACGCATTCCTCGGGCGCGCGAAGACCGATCCGAGCCTCTCGGCGCTCGTGAATCGATCTTCGGGTTGCTGTGAGGTGAGAAAACAGGTTGAATTTTTCGTTCGGATTGTACGCGGGCCGCGCAGGTGTGACCAGCGGCGGCGGCCTTTGATCCGCCAACGACTCGGCTACTTTGTCCATTCGACTTTCCCCCACCACCGCGGCTCACGGACACACATCCGAACCCTCTTTATACGTACACAGAGACACAATGATACCACTTAGTATATTACCACAGTATATTATCCACATAAATACTGCGCGGATAAATTTCTCTCGGAAATTCTTCATTCTTCCTCCTCTCGCTATCAATACTCTTATTAATGACACGCGATAGTCGTCTTTTCTTTATGCTCTTTTTTGAAATATTATTTCTCGATGCCTTTCTATTTCTCCGCGGATTATTATTTTTATCAAATTAAAAACAAGAATTTTTTGTTTTTTTTTTTTGGTATTTGACATTTTGAGAATTTTTGAAATATCGTCGGGCTGGATTTTAATTTTCTGATCAAGTTTTATTAATGAACTTACTATCATTTTTTATGATTATTGTTTATTATTAGTATATTTTTGGATTGTAAACGAAATTTTATAATATCGGACTTTGGAAATTTAATTTTTTTAATGTCAGCAAAAGTTTTTGCAATTTTGAGAATTTTTGAAAGTCAATTTATTACATGTTCATATTTGATAATTATTATCTCCGATAAACACGAATCATTTTCAAATTCTACGCTTGTTAAAATTTATAAATTTGAAAAATTCGTTTACACGAATGTTATTTTTCAAATCTCGCTGTCTATTATCTTACTTCATAAAACTCTATATAAAAATTATTTACATGGATATAAAGTCATTCAAAAAAAAAACTTTAAAAATTACGATTTTCTTTCTCGAATTGCCTCTTATTTCGTTCTGGCTCGAACCTCAAAATGCAGAACGTCAGAAATGAGAAAAATTGCCGGAGGAGACGTAAGGAGCGTGAGATATCGTGTAAACTGTGTAAAACGGAAAAGCAGGCGGATACGAGCTCAAGAAACGAGAGAAAGAAAAAAAGAGAGAAAGCAAGAAGAATACGATCTCGTATACGGAAAACGCGGCAATATGCATGGAAAAAGGTGCGATGGTCTGAGAAGTAAATATTCGTATAGATATATGCTTATATCTATAAATCGCAGTGAGAAGCTCACGGAATTTCGTGATGGGTCCGGAACGAACGCGTAATACGACTTTTATGGTGAAATTCCTACGATCTTCCCTCTCGTTCCTCGGCGGGCTCTTTCCAAGGCTGAAACTCGCCGTAGTACGTACGAAAAGAGCCACCGAGAGAGATGCATATGATTTGTTGCTCCCGTCGAGAATCCACAAGGTCATACGTGTTATATTTCGCGGACACAGGCGCAATGCGCGTACGATCTCGCATACCGAGCACACCTGTGTGGCCCTTTATGTTCGCGAGGGAAAAAAGATATCAAATACGATTCTTCATGTGCTTTATATCCATTCCCATCGTTTTATGGATTTCGACCCGAATATTTGCAAAGAGGAAGCTTTGAGTTTTGTAAAAATATTTCATCTCGAATTTTCACACCAAAAATAGATTTTTGTTATTTTTGGAATTGAATTCATGAAAAAAGATCCAAGTGCAAATTTTTTTCTATTTATCTAGAGTTAGTGATTATAGAATTGAATGAAAAGGACCAAAATTCGATTTTTTAAAATATTTCAAGAACTATTTACGTTATCTGAATCCAAGCTTAACATTTTTTAATGATGCAAAAATTCATCAGAGAATTATTTTGAATTTCTGTTAATTAATATAAATTATTCATGAAATTTTTCATCTCGAAATTTTCTAACGAAATTTTTTCCTATTTTTGTTCCAGAACAAGCGAATCATTTGAATTTGTTCAACAATCGTCAACAGCCGAAGAAGAAGCGCAAGAGTCGAACGGCGTTTACGAATCAACAGATATTCGAGCTGGAGAAACGTTTCCTGTATCAGAAGTATCTGAGCCCGGCGGATCGCGATGAGATCGCGGCGCAGTTGGGTCTGAGCAACGCTCAAGTGATAACGTGGTTCCAAAATCGACGAGCGAAGCTGAAGAGGGACATGGAGGAACTGAAGAAGGACGTGCAGACTGTCAATCCCCTCTTGGTCGCTCAACATCACAAAACGTTCCTCGAGAACGTTCAGGATCTCGGAATCTTGAAGAAAAGGCCCCTGCCAACTTCCATCGACGAGAAGTCGTAAAAATGTCCGAAAAACTATTTTCTGTTTATCATAGACCGAACTAAGAAAATCCAATCTGAAAAAAAAATCAAAACTGATTTCTCATAATTCAAATGGTTAAGGATTACATTCTTTGACTTTCGATTTTTTCCTTCAATCAAATAATTCAAATAATTAATGGAAAAGATTTTTTAAAAAATTTCGCGTTAAAATTGATTTTACCGAAATTAAATTATTTTCAATTTTTCTACATCAAAAGGACTCGGTAGAAGAAAAAGTGAGCAGTCGTGTCTGTAATTTCATATAACTACGTGTATTATAATGTATTTATTTACCGAAGCATCCAGAGCAGTGAGAGTCTCGCGAGGAGGAAAAAGAATTAAAAAAGGGAAATCTCGGAAAGCGCGATAAGTCTTATAAAAAAGCGATGATAATAAATTATTAATAATTATAGTTTAGCGGTTAGCGAGGATGAGCCGATGGTATCGTGATAATTCATCGTTGTAAATAAATTTGTAAATAAAGCGCGTATCGTGTACGAGCGAGAGTGAGAGAATGAAATTTTCTTGTAACGAGCTAATTAAAAAAAAAGCCTGTCGATAGAAAAAAAAATTGTTCGTCATGATGGAAGTAAAGAGACGAGAGAATCGAAAAAGAAAAAAAGTTATAAACGATAGAATGGGACACTGCAATATATTCTAATTGTCAAATTTGATTAGGGCTTTACGATTTTCTATTAAGAATGCCGTTTCGTGAGTTTTTTGTTCATCGCGAATATTTTGAAAAAAAAAGTAAGGAAATCGTAGGGACATGCGAAAGAAAATAAAAATAAAAAATACAAAACGGTCACGATGAAAAATTCACTCGCCTGATCTAGTATTGGTATGACTGTGAACGATGAATGTGGTTGAAAGAGTGAAGACTCTTAGCAAAGTGTATAGTTATCCTAAATAAATGGATATATATATATAAAAATATATATATACAAAATTAATGAAAAATTTGTGTTGAATTTTGTCAACGTTTTCAAATTTCCCATCCTTGAGAGAATGAATTCTGATTCTCTTCTTCTTAGGTCATTTTTGTGTTCAAGGTCACAAAAACGGAGTACGAGAATCGGTGCAAAAAATGAATAATGCGGAAAAGTTTTTCTACATTTTCCCCGTATTCGTTCAAAATCTGCGAGTTCGTTATGTCCTGGTTGTAAACAGCATCGTCGTGTCCACTATACTAGTGTTTTCGTTTGTATATTCGTCCAGGGTTGAGAAAAAATTATTTTTTCATCCTCATCCACGTATCTCATTTTTCAAGTTTATAACCTAAAAACAATGAATTTGGCTGGTATGACAGAAGATTTAAAATTAATCGTATTTTTTACTATTTATTATAATTAAATTTAAGATCACGAAAACAAAGCAACTTGAAAATTCAGTGTACATTAATATTTGTATTTTCTCGTAAAATTTTTGAAACTTTCAGTTTATTACGAAATGTTGTCAATATAAAAAAAATTACGGTAATGAATAATAATTTTTACGTATTTATATTTCACTTTTATAATTATTTTTGTATTTCAACTTACCAATTTCTACAGTTACTCCAATTTTCGTATCAAAAATATCGTCGTCGTCTTCACTGGCCAATATCTGCACCCGCTTTCGTCCGAAATTCTATACTCATCCTTCAATTTTTTCATCGATGTAACCAAGGCTCGACATCTATCAGAAAAGACCGAACATTATTGGTTAAAACGGGAACAACGATATTTTGTAATTTTTGAAGATGTCCCAAGCATGCTGAGATTCATTTGTGTTCTTTAATTTTGAGATTATTCATTATTTTCAAGGTCACGAAACGAAGAACATAAAATTTGTATGGAGAAATGTTTGATGCGAAGTATTTGAGTTTAATCACTAATTTCGAATAATTTTGAATTTTCAGATTTCTCGTGTTTTATTTTACATCATTATCCACATTCGATATTTTGTGAGATCAATTGCGGATTAGCATTTGGTTAAAACTCGACGACACTTTTGTGTGGTTTAAAAAAGATCAACGCTTCAACTCATCACCTTTTCAATCCATATATATTTTCACCTAATTACGACAAAAACTCGTTACACATAAATGTGCGAATCGATGGAAAGTTTTGCTGATCGATTTTTATTGATTATCGGACGAATAATCCGCGAGCGTTTCAACATGGCTGGACACTTGCCCATTGTCACGGTAACGAATTCGCGTCCGTCTTCCCTCGTTTGTTATCCTATTTTTCTCTCGCTCCCTCCCGCTGCGACACTGTACGTTGTCTATCTGCACATGCGCGAAAAGTAAGCAGTGCAGCGCGTCGCCCAGCAACGATGAGAGATGGACCGAGGTTTTTTTTCGTAAAAAAATATTATTCCATCGAGCGTATGTGAAAATATAAATGTTCTACTAGCGAATAAAAATATTCTTTGGCTTCAAAGTAAACACCAATGGTCAATTTTCGTTCTCAAAATAAGTTTTAGGTAATGAGAATTATTTCCCTGATTTTTACCAAACGTGAGCGAATTTTTTTCCGCTTGGGCAAAACGGTCACATGCGCGCGCAGCTGGAGCGTCTTCTCGTCAGTCGCGCTGTTTTCTTTCGCGCGTTAGCATGTTTGTTCGTTTGTTGATTTCTCATGTCGAAAATCGATTGGACTCCGCAAAAATCTTTACTGCCATCCTCTCTCGTTTTCCCTCGTTACGAATACACTATTATAAAACATTCATTATGAGAAATTAATTTTATTTTATTATCGCGATTGTACAAGTGAAAAGTGTAAAAATATTTTCGTTGAATGCGTATTTTTATATACATAACTCGCTGCCTAACAAATACTGGAGCAATAGATGGAGAAGTATCGAATATGAAATTTTTTTTCACGTGAACACAGTTCGTCAAATCGGATATCAATTTTCTGAAAATCAGCGAAAAGGTAACAACGTTCTAATTATTCCAAAAAAATATAAAAAGTTTTTTTTTTTTCAAATACCCCAAATACTTTTTATTGTATTCTCATGCGAAAAAAACCAAAATTTTCAATGTGATGAGCTGCCGCATTTTCGAACCACGAAGTTTCACATCAAAAGTATCGCGAGCTTCCTCATAATAATTTTTCGCTCCGTTATGTGCCGGCTGACCGGCCGTTGGCGCGAAGTAACGAAAGGGGAGAGGACAGGCCCAGGCGTCCGCGGGCGTAGCACGTTTGTGTTCGGTAGTAAACTCGATAGTCTCCAGAAACCGTGTCTATCGCGTGATATCTTTTCGCGGAAAGTGCAGCAGGAAACGGCAATAACATTTCGGCAAACATTCAAAAACCGGAAGACTCGAATATATTTAATTATTTTTGTGTCGAGAATAGTCGAACGTCAATCGAAATAGCGCGAAGTATCTACGCGTGTGCCTTGAGTGAAAACACGGGAATAAATACGAAAATTTCGTCACGAGTTCCGGGAACGCGTTTGATGCTTACTCGGCTGTGCGATTTTCAACGACGTTGTGATTTTTTTTAACCGGCGATTTATCGACTCGAACGGTCTACGCCTCACACTTTTTTTATTTCATTACGTGCTCTGGGGCTCGTCATAACCTCGCGCGTGAATTGCTGTCAACTTAACTCGAAACTAACGTGCCCGAATGGCGTTAACGCGAATTCGTGAAATAATTCTTTCTCCGACTACCGTGCTGGGTTTTTTCATCTATTTTTTTGCTACGCGAATAGTTTTTTTTAATTATTTTATTTCGAAGTTATTCCCTCCATTTTAACGCCGCAGTTTCTACCCGGGATTTTTTTTTTCGAATAAATTAAAATTGAGTGTAAAATTTCCTTTGTTTGCAAATAAAAAAAAATCGGGGTCTTGTGTATTATGAAAACATTTCTCAACGTTTTTTTCAATTCTCCGCGAGTGACATCAGTGGCAACCAAAAAAAGAATTTCTCCACATCATCAGCGGACGATCGCTCCCAACTGAATTCAACGTAAGTGTTGATTTTTTTTTGTTTGCTTCATGTAATTTTTTTACTCAAATTTTTGCATGACTCTTTTATGTCAATTTGCTTTAATTTCCAGTTTATTATTTTATTTTTTCAATTTTTAATTAGAGTTCGTCTATAGACATGTTAAAACGTCAAATTAATCAAATGTCACGAGAGCTGCGTCGGTAATGCAGTTACCGCACTATTTTACAGTCGATATCACGTATTTTATTAAAAATGTAAATCGAATATCGCTCACACGGGCTCATTTCGTAAAGTATATCCGGTGAATTTCCATGCCAAATTGCCGCGTATTTATCAATCACGTTAATCACACGGTTGCATTACACGATTTGTACGCGGGAGCCCGAATTAACTCAATGCAATTATCGAAGAAAAATGAAAAGAAAAAAACTTCCCGTGAGAGCTCGTTAAAGTTGTCTTGATTGCTTCATCAACTCAACTTACGAAAATAAATGGCAAAAAAATTTGTATACTACTTATTGTAATTTTTCATTATTTTTATTTTGCTTCATTTATTTTTGTGCTCTCTTTGTCATAATAACGGCTAACTACGGAGTATGTTTTTGTCTATCAACTGGTAAATTTAATTGTCACAGTCAAAAATTTACTTTTTTATCGAACTGGTTAAGAGATAGAGAGAGCGCAAGGTCGTTTTTTGTTTACGTTTAGACGAGTGGAACGGTAGTCCGCGGCCATCGCCGTGTAACTTTCAATATAGGTATATTTCTTACGCGTATTTTTATGCGTGAGCGTATATATTTTACGGGACCATATATGAAGCAGTAAGCAAGGTAGCCCTCGCCGCCCTGTAATTCAGGCGCCGCTACGGCCAAATAAAGAATTCATAATGGCGATGATGACCACCGTCAATTTCCTCGATATATCCGATACACCCAATAACTCGCGGGTACGAGAGAGACCCTAAGAGATACCAAGTAACAAAGAGAAAGTGAAAGAGAGAGAGAGAAGAGAGAGAGAGAAAAACGAGAAGAAAAAAGTGCGATACGTGTCTCGATTATTCGCGCCCGCGCATCAATACCAATCATTTCGTGCGTAATCCTGACTGATATGAATATAGTATAGATATATATAACTATAACTACAGTCAAGATGTTTTTTTTCCTTATTACTGAATCATGAATCTATATATATATTTATTGGAAAAACTTTGATTGTTTAACTTTTCTAAGATTTGAGGTGTACAAAAGTTTCTGCGTTGGATTAATATGTTATGTTTAGAAGCAATGGCAACCCCAAAGTTAATAGATTTCGGAAATAACATATTTACTAATTAATAAGTGCATTCTCATCAAAAATTGGACGGTATCGCTGATCTTTGGATCGAAAAGAATGTATCACCGTTTTTTTGAGCTGAATTTTTTAATATTGAGGGAGAAATCTCCGTAGAGAGAAATAGCAATTGTCGAAAAATTGCCAATCTTTAAAATACGGCCAACGTCTGTATCAGTACTGGTATTTTGTTCTTGGCGATCAGGGTTGATCCTGTGCTGGGACCAGTGTTTTCCCATCGGCGTTTGCATCTATAATTATTTGTGCGTAGATAATTCAGCAGCTCCCAGCATTCGGCCAGTTGCGAGCCAAGCACTGGCCCCACGTACGGTTTTTAGTACGGGGCCCAAATTAAAACACCCCAGTTGTAGGCAAATACTATATTTTATCAATTCCAAGACTCGGCCGTCCTAGAAGCATGGTTGTCGCAAGCCTGGACGAACCCTGAACCGTTTGTTTCTTTTTTCACGGAAAGGGGTCGGCGGAAATGAAACTTTTTCTCTACAGATTTCTTGAAAATTTCAGCTCAAAAAAGCGGCAATACATTCTTTTCGATCCACATCAGAAACGGCGATACGGTCCAATTTTTGAAGGCAATTCATTTATTAATTGATATATCCGTAATTTTCGAAATCTGGGTGGTCACGTTGACTGCCATTGTGGTTCGATCGGTAAGAACATGGAGACTGTGTTAAAAACCTTGCTGCAATTTTTTTCGTGATAAAGTAAAATTTTCGAGGAAACGGAAATTGTGAGTTGTTCTCCTTTCAACCGATAATAATGTGTAATTCTTGTTTTTTTTCGAAATATTCAGGGCTTCGGAGAAAAGTGTGAATCCGTTTTGCATATGTCTCGTGTTTGCACGCATACGGCTTGAAAATCATCATGCACGAAGCTAATTTAAAAAAAATGTTATAACATTCGTATAGAGCTTGATTAACAGGACACGTAAATGGGTGTAAGATTTTAGGAGGCTTGTTCACTTATCGAAATCGACATATTTTATGATGATTTAAATACAGTGCGCTTGAATATTATATTTGTTGGAATCATCACGTTATGCCTTATACTTTGTTATAGAGTTAGAGGTAATGATCCGAAATCGAACAGTGTGCTTGAAGACTCCTGCGAATAAACAACTTGCCTTTCAAGGTTTAAGACCCTTAATCGGTCCTCGAAATTTGTCAAATCTAGAAAAGACAAACTCAACGTTTCCGACACTTATTTTTATAGCTCTTGAAAATCAAAACGCATTTTATAATCCCCAGGACGAAACAAATTTCTGTTATTTCGACAAAATCCCAGCGTGGATCCAGTATCATACATCCTAATTAATTTTTTTGATTTTGGATATAAAAATACAGCTTTATCAGGTGCGCGCATTAATGAATGCAAAAATGTAGTCTCTGATGTTACATGCGGGTTCACGTTGTAGAGACTCGCTCTTCTTAACGAAATAAAAACTTTTATTCCCGTTTATTCACGCGAAAGGATCTCGTGCTGACCTCATGCTGGGGTAATGGCGCGAGCGTGCACGCACCAAGACATCCTCATGGGGCACACGCACGTGCACACATCCTTGGGCTGATTGACCCTCCGCGTTTGATGGATTCAACGTCTACTTAACACTCGGCAAGCCAAATTATTGTGTCGTAAAGAGGTACACTGTATACCTGCCCGTATACGCGTGATAGACGGGGATCAAAAAAGGAAATAACGACGAAGATGCTAGAACGAGAAAAAAAGTAAAAAATGTTTAAAAAATAGTTAAAGGAGATCAAAATAAAAAAAGTAACTCACGTTTCCTAAGACCGAATCCATAATTCTTAATCTCCGGATTTCGCATCCTGCCCTTTCACTCAATTAATTCATACGAATGAATCACGTCGACTGATTATGAAATAAGGTCTCGTCGTTAATGAGCTCATTTGTTTTTTTGATTTGTTGAAATTGTTCTGGAACGTTCCTGGATTAAAATACTTTTGGGATGCGATTGTCCATTGCGATTAGAATTTTTTCGTAAGGTCCCGATTTATGTTCATCTTCATTAATGTAACTAACAACTGCCTTTTCGTGATTATATTATTCGGTCAATGTTTTACTTTTTTGATAACTACGTTAGATTAATATGATGAACCAACTTATTTTGCTAACGTAATTTTATAGTTATTTAAACGAGAAATTTGCAAAAGCGTTGTCTTACGTTAAATATGAATCTTGATGCCAATTTTTGCAATCCGTTAATGTTTAACACGCGATAAGAGATTATTACAGAATTTTTGAAATAATCGTCTCCAGGTACGATATTATCGACCTTGATTAATCGATCATTTTCCAGTTCATCGATAGCTTTCTCATTTCTGATAACGAGGCAGATTATTATCGATCTGGAGAAAGGAACAAAAAGCATTGCCGAAAAAAATAAATAAACAACAACAAAAAAAGGAGCGAAACACTCGAATGCTCACAAAGCTGGCAATACCCCGAATCGATTACTAATTAATTGATGGATCAGGACCGAGACTCTTCCCTCCCCTTCTTCCCCCGCGCGTAATACATAGTTTCAGTAATAAGGTGTATTACGCATTTTTCGATTATCGGGGCACACGTTTCTTCCAAGGAGGTTCTCGTTGATCGTCCCATCATCGTTCACTCTGTGACGTCACGACGGGAGAAGTGGAAGGGGACCGCGTATGGGTTAATGGCAATGAGGGCCTGTGGGACCCTTTGAGGCTCTTTCCAGTCTCGAAAAGAGCTGCAGAGAGAAGGAAAGAGGTACGCAAGAGGCATGGGGAAGAGAGGAAGATGGACATAGGATGAACGAACGAGCAAGAGGGAGACGGAGGGTGAGCGAGAGAGAAAAAGAAATAAAACCTGCCAGCAGCGGCTCGCGGCTCCTGATTACAGAGCTCTCTCTCCGTGAGGTGATCCCCTATACACTCTCGCTCTCACCTCGGTTATCTTCGAACCTCTCACTACTTGAGCAAGAGAGAGAGAGAGAAAGAGCTACGCCCGGAACTTTTGCCCACACGATCTACACCGCGCTGAAAATTCTACCTGTATAGAGACACGTATATAAATGCATCACTCAAGAAAGTTCAGTTAGTCGGGCTCATCAGCCGACTCGGCACTCCCTCGGTGTCAGAATCGATATTTTTGAATCAATGTCTTTTCTTGTCGAAAAATAATTTTGAAGAAATTTCGACAGAGATGGTCGAATTAACTTTCTTGCATTGGGTTTTAATTAAAAAATTGGTTGAAATCGGAAAGTCTTGGCTCAAGATCGGTAATGTTAGGACTTTTATAATACTGAGATTATGAATGTGACGTAATTTAAAAAAAAATGTAATTGTTTCAATTTTTTGGATTGAGAATTGCGGTGAATGCTTACACAATCGTACTGAAAATTTTTTTTTCAATTTTCGGGTTGAAAATTTCAGATTACAAATGTATGGTTGAGTATGCGAGTAGAAACCTCGAGGCTGAGGATTTGTTAAAAGATAAAATATTCTGTTTATTTTATGAAAATACATCGGGGAATACCTGATTCGATTTAACTCGTACACGGTATAATCCGTTTAGAGGTGTTGAAAATCATACACACTAACGCCCAGAGTTCTGAGGATTTTCTCCCAGGGTTTCTACCTTGATCTCAGAGGTGGTCTTTCACCGGAGACCCAAAATCTTTCTTTCTGTGTTTCTTTCTTTTCCCGACGTTCCAGTTTTTCAAGAAATTTATATATCAGCCGGGCGTTAAGTACACAACGCCCCCACTCGCGCGTAATACATCGATAAATCTCAGTTTTGAGGACACCGTATATATTTTTAATGTCAAAAACATTCTTGGCGGATGAGAAAAACAATTTTACGATTTTGTTGCGTTCATTTGTTTTCACGTTTTAATTTTCTCATCATCAAAAAAATGCCGATGCGATCGAGTCCAAACCACTGTCATGATACGATTACATCGCTGTAGATTGTTGATCTTTATTACGAATACCACCCACAACGCTCACCAATCAATTCAGAACATAGTGATATTTACTATCGTATTGCACGTTACAGAACTTTATCCCAGATATTTTCTTTAGAAATAACTTTATAATCTATATATGGAGAAAAATTCGGGGCCGGAGTTTTGTAGATGCAACCATATTACTCCTGAACCTAGAACTTCGTTGGTGTTCCGAACATACGACACATATACATATAAAACAAGTATCAGCAACCATAGTTACTTTTCAATTAGTTGCCGCTATTGAATCTGACCTCGATTTGAAGTTGTCTCTGAGTTAGTAATTGCTATTGTAAACAAATACTCAACATTTCTGATGACAGATCTTATGAAAAAGTTCAAATTTTACTTTCATATTACAATTACATTGACAACTACGAGAACATTAATTTCAAAAAAATAATTGGGCTCAGAATTTCTACACAGAAAATGGGGAGAATTGCTTCTTATTGACTGAAAGTATACGAAAGAGCACCTTGAAATTGGAATTATTGACATCCGGTCTTGGATCAGCTTCTTTAGAAAAAAAAGAAAGGGTGAGTGGGAAAAAAGAGAATAAAGAAATACAAAGACTTTCGCGCCTGAAAGAATTTATCCCAATTGTTACAATCTCGTCCTGTATAATGTAGTCGTTATCTCGTATTCCAATGGAATGATTTCATGAAATTCCGTAAACTTGCCATTCTCTCGTTTTGGTCGTTTTCTTACGGAAATACACCAAGTCTTGATAATTACAATTAATTCCTTTGATTGCTACTGGTCGAAAAAAACTAATAATAATAAAACTTCGCCAGACTAAACGACCATTAGTACTTCATTAAAAGAAAAGTGATTATGAGAAACAGAAATTCGAGAAATTAAATCATTTTTCATAGTCTCGAAGTTTCGAAATTGCAACGTCCGGTCGCCCTTTTCGATTTTTCACGTTCCTTCAGCTCCCTCATTCGGTCCCTACTGCTCCTCGTTCTCCTTTTTTCTTCTCTTCGTCAGCGGAACGCTTGAGTTTCGGAAGATTTCAGTTTAGAGACGCTGGTTAGGCACGCCGATGGGTATTACATCGTGCTCGACCTATATATGAGGTATTTCATGCCCACTCGACCAATTTTTCATCTCTATACACCAACTTCTCTCGACTTTTACATCTTTTATCTCAACATTCCAGCACTTTCTCTCGAAAGTCAATTACATTTTCTGCCAATCTTACTTTTTCAGTATTTCCTGAACCAAAAATATCAAGAACACAATCAAAAGTAGTTCCGTAATTAACTTTTCATTATATAAAACGTCAAAGCATCAGTTATCCAGATAACTTCATATTACACTGAATTGAAGATATTAAAAAATTCTCACTATAGTAATGTTCGCAGCGTTCAAACGGAATCAGATCCCAAAGAATGATGCAGAATATTTGAAAAATTCAACGTCCAAAGGATAAGAAAAGTTGAACGAAGAATTTGGTGAAGTTGGCATCGAAAACCTCACGTGTGTACAAAAATGTATTTGGAAGTTGTGGAACGTGTGGCGTGTGTATGTTGGTTGAGAGGTGTCGGTCTCATGTGCAGATTAGAGACTCGGGGATAATTAAGTAGCGCCTTCGAATAACGCCCAGCAGGTACACACTAGGAACTACCCTTCGAACGTTATATAAAAGAGGGCTCGAGTCCACGAAGTGCTCTTTCTGTCCAGTGCCTATTCGTGTTCGATATACCCTCGGCCATTCTCTTCTCCTTTTTTCACTCCTTTTTCAAGAATGCATTGTGTCTTGGCACTCTCTTTTACGTTATCTCCGCGGTATTCAGAGAGCATTTTTGAATCCTTAGATATTTTTTTTAAAAGAGACCTTTCGTGCGTGAAACTCAAAAGCTTTGAAAAAAATGAACTCTAAGAGCGAAATAAGACAACGAATGATTTAAAATAAATTATTCACAAAACTACTCTATTACGAAAATTGCTTGTCCTAATTTCGACCGAAATACACACGCAGTCAAACTCTCAACGTGTACGTGTACATAAAATAGTATCACGCGATCGCTTTTTCGACAACTGTGAGAGAAGTGGATAAATGTAGATTTTTCTACCCCGATTTGAGAGACTCCCTGTCTACCCTCGGGGAAGCCATTTTGACGTCTTCTTCCGTCGCTCTACTCCGGAACATTCGCTGCACTTAAAAATTTCATCTCCCTTTTTGTCGTTCGAAATTGTCCAAAATTTTCAACCAATTGCGTGAGTCCGACATTTATTTCAGGAAGAAAAATGATTCTCTTGCTCTTGAAATCCTCAAAACGATGACCAAAAAAAAGCAAGAGCGGCCATCGCGGTGGTCCAAATTTGTCCCCGCGTAATCCTGAGAAACAAAAGGTGCGAGAATCAAGGTGTCTTGGATTGGCAGATGAGCCGAGCGATTTTAAGCTTTCCGGAGAAAAAGAAAAAAAGGTGATGAGAGGTGAAGGAAGTCGTTGAGGGTGAAGACATGCGGCGAGGAAGGGAAGTCTCCAGGATTATTAGCGAAAGCGCCATCTACGTGGACACAAAAGGATGTCTCTGGAGTCGTGTCGTCGAAGGTGTGATTTCGACGTGTCCGCGAACGCCTCCTATCTCGCGCTCTCTTCTTTCCGCAGGTGATCCCGCGAGCAATCGCAGGAAACGCGCGAGCTCCTGCGAGAGAACGACCAGGGGAGGGGGAGACGAGAAAGAAGATTTTGTGGAGTCGCGAAGATGGAACCGCGAAGGGACTGCAGAGAGAGAGAGAGACGAGTCGGGAGTCTCGATAGAGAGAAAGATGTACACTCCTGGGAAGAAGGAGAGCGCGAGATGCGTGAGAGAGAAAAATAAAAGTAGGGGAAAAGAGGTGGAGAGGGATGCCGAGGAGGAGGACGAGAGGGAGGCCAAAGAAAGGAGTCTGCCGAGTGGTGGGAGAAGATCAAACGGGCCGACGAGCCACGGGGTGGTCTCTCCTGTACTCCCGGCTCGTCTCACCTCTCTCGCTCTATCTCATGATCCGTTCATCTCGCTCCTTCCTCCAGGAATGACCGAAGATCGCTTGCGCGAACGATTCTCCTGTTTCACTCGCGTACATTAGGCTCGAAGGATTCTCTCCTTGTCCCTCACCTATATTATTCACATGGCCGTGCGTGTTCGAGTTGCGAGTCTCGCATTGTAATATCTCGGTACGAACGAGAGTTTTGCTCTCAACAATGCCAGGGGTGACATTTTTCTTCTCCCTCCCCTCTTTCGATCTCTGGAAGTTTTTTTCTTCAAGAAATCGTCGAGGTGTGCAATTTGATGAAATCTTATTGCCATGTATTGTCATGGAAGCGAGTTACAATGTCATTCTGATTGCATAACAAAAGAGCTCATCAGCGAGTCTGATAAGTTGCTTTTTTGAACCAACAGTTCAGTGCATGATTTAAATAAAAAATAATTCATAATTTTCCAAGTTTATGCCGTTTTGGTGAACGTTCGACCGCAAATTGCTCGCGGTCCTGGGATAATTAGAGATAAAGGTGACACGCTGTGGAGTCACTGTCAAAATAAATCATGAAACTAAATATTGCAGGCAATAATTCATCCGACCAAATACAACCAAGACCTAGTACATCCAAGACAATTTGTCATTTAGCTAATTAGAGACTAATACCATGTTTTTCCGGAATCCTGACACATATGATATGAAGCAGTTGATGATATGATATGAACATTGCCGTGGTAATAGCACAAATTAACATATGGTGCAGAATGGCAAAGTTGAATATATCATAGTAAAATGATCCAGAATTATCAATGCTTTATCTTTTCTTGGCAACACATCATAGATCTAATTAGAGACCAACATTAATCCTCACCTCATTCTTCAATAATTCGACCTGCGTGTGGCATAAACAGGATCGAGAGAAAAGACGTAATTGCGTTATCGTGAGTGGAAAAAAAACGAAGTCGCCTGACCCACGCGAGCATTACGCGGAAAAGTATCTCGCGCACGTACGAGCGCGTAAGGAAAGTATCGTTGACGACGAGAAACGCGTCGGGCGCGACGTCATTTTAATAAATTCGCAGCAAATCACGATGAGGGAGAGAAGAGGCGATCGCGGAGCTCGGCTAAGACGAGCGCGCGGGGTCACGGGGGATGATTTTAGTTGCAAATCGCGAAGCGCCGCGAGACCCGACAAAGGCCTCAAAAGAACCGCGGCAGTGCGCTGGTTGTTGTTGCGCGCTCAAGAGCTCTTCCTCCAGCTCGTTCTCTCTACACGCTTCGGGCTATCGTCTCTTCTTTATCCGCCATTCCTCTCGTTCGCGTTCATCATCCTTCTCGCTTGGATCTCTGCTCCCTCCATCTCGTTTAACTCTCTTTCTCTCCCGCTTTCTTTTTTATTCCCGGGATGGTATGGGTGCTGCCGCTTCTCCTTCTTGTTCGTCGTCGCCCGGACATCTCTTATTTCTCCACACCTTAGCTATTATCATACAAACGTCGATGATGAGACGGCTATATATATACGACCCCGGAAAAGTCTTGTGGTCTAAGAGAGGCCTGCTGAGCTTATCTGCACCGACACCGCAGCCGCATAATCTTTTCACCGATTCCACAGCCTCTCGCTCTCTCCTCTCCTTCGAATGCTCGCCTCGAGACTTTCTGCATCTGAGATCCGAAACAATAAGATCCCAGCTATTATTGTCGACGTAGTTACTTCATTTTTAGATTCCCGTAGAGGGAAGCAGTCCCTCATAAAAGTCCCGCATAGAATATCACTTAAGAGCTGTGAGAAATTCAATCTGGCACATTCCGATGAAATGCGTTCATGATGTTCCATAATTAGTTTCGATGTACGCTGTCCAATGATATGCTGCAGTACGGTGGGTGTCATTATTTCACATTGGCATGCAATTTTACGAATGTTCGATTGAAGACAGCCTCAATGTGTATAAGATAAAATCATGAAACCCGAGCGATGGATCGAGATAGTTGGGAAACGCGATGATGGAGCTTCATTGATAATCTTTCCGGAGAGATCTCTGCGGCTTGCCTTTCTCCGTCTCCTTTTGTCCCGAGCGGTTAATTAGGTAACACTCGAGGGTGATGAGACGCATCCAAGTGGCACAAAAGGGCGGTCCTCAACAGCGAGTTTTCTCACCAACGGCTGACTGCCACAAATTATTAGACCAGAGTGCCGGATTCGAGGCCGGTGAGCGCGCGCTCGACTATGAGCGAAAGGGGCTAAGGATCATCGAGATCTTTCCTAGGATAAGCTCTGGGCGGATCTTTCACTTTCTTCGAGACAGCGGGACCTGACGACAAAATGGTAAAAGCGGAATCACTTTTTGGGTAAGAAGTGTGAACTGAGGTCGCCGGAACTAATGGACATGTGCGAGACGTAGACAACATAAGGACGTGAAACAAAATGGACAAGACATGGACATGAAATGGAATGAACTCAATGTGGACATGGAACCAAATGTATGCAAGATCTGGATGAACAATTGGATGAACAAGATAAGGACATCCAACACAATTATATATGAGATTGTACCAATTAAACAGGACATGAACATTAGCCATTAAGTGACATGAAGGTATAGACAAGAAACTAGTGTTTTGACACCTACCGCGGATTCTATTATCATGCACTTCTATCTTTTCTTCAAATAAATAATAAATACGCATTCACAATTCATCGGCCAACTCTTCTGCGTGAATTAATCCCAAATTAATTTTACTTCGAATACATAGTGACATTGAAGAGTCTGCAATTCTCAACATTCTTCAACAATACCAACTATTCTTAATAAAAATGAACAAGATGGATATAGTAACCAACTACATCAATGATCCATTGAGTAACTCTGGAATAGCGCATGCGGCAATCATTGATAAAAACGAAATGAACTTTTGAGTAAGACATTAGAGAATCTAAGCAAGAAACTACATCCCGCGATGAAGAATGCGCAGGATCGTCGGGCGGGAAAAATAAACGACAAGGCGGATGGAATGATCGAGCGAAGGACTTATTGGGCTGGGCACGGGTTCGGAAGGTGATATAAGAGAATGGACCAGGTGGTGAGAAATTAGTAGTCCCTACGGGTTCGAGCGGGGAAAAGAAAGGTTGGCCTTACCACCGGGGAGTCCGAGAGTCTCGGGAGGCCCCATTCCCCTCTCTACCTCCCAGACCCTCTAACCTCTCTCTCTCTTTCTCTCTTCCCTTCTAATAATCTTTGCGCCGGATGGTATCGATCCCCAGCTCTTTCTCACTCGCTTATACCTGTCGTATTACCCAGGGCATCTATAGCTCAATTTGCCGACACCTCGCTAAGTATAGGTTGGGTGGGTGGTCCTTTTCCTTCCTTCCTTCCTTTTCCCTCGCGCGGGAGAGCGACGAGACCGAGAGGTGCCAGGAACTCCGCGAGGTGCGATCCATACGGCTCGTCTTAGCTCTCCTCTTCCTTCTTTTCTCATCGCTTTGTTTCAGTATGATTTTTCTCTCCACAATCGCTGTATATCAGTACTCCGGACGCGGATGTATTCTACATCGCCGCTGTGAGCAATCTCCGGATGAGACAACGCCATGAAATCTCGGGCCGAAAGAACTCGACGAGAAATAACCAAGTCACACCCACTGCGAAAAAAAACGATGCAGGACAAAAAATTTGTACGCTCGGATAAAAAAGTAATGTACACCCAAAAATTTTTTTTTTCTACCCGGGAGAAAAATTGCGCAATCCTTTTCGTGCAACAAATTGCGTTCGTTACGGCATCGGAGAGAGTCGCCGATTTTGTCCCGCTGAAGCGCCCAGCCTGTTGAACTCTCTTCCAATCGTCTCCTCTGGCCATTGCTGGACGATCGTGGAATTCGGTGCCCTTCGACACAAGATCGGTACTCGCTTTCATAGTGTTTCACCGACAATAAGACGATTGACTCTCCAATCAGCAGGAAACTGCTTTTTCTCACTCGCCACCTTTATCTTAACGCCGCAAACGGCGCTCGAAGCTGCGAAGTATCGAGATCGCTTCCTGGTACGCTTCATGAAGATCGGTAAGCGCGCAAAGTGCTTTTGACCGAAATTGTGTCACTTTTTTCACTACCAACCGAATAAATAATCAGTCCAAAATTGTATTGCGTTCCAATATTTAATTATCTTTATCGTTTTCAATTATTATTTTAATTTTTAATATAACTTTTTTATACGAATATGTTAATGTTGATGTGAAAACAAAGATGAACGTCAGGCTTTTATTAATTGCTCTCAACAGCTTGAACATGAAGATTTCTTCGACAGATCTTGCAATCGATTATTCCCGCGATAACTCTATCGAAAAAAAAAGAAAGTCAATCATTTTCGTGTTCTCGATCGCGATGATGCAATGCAATGGCGTGGCCAACTATCCAGAAAGTATTGGAAAAAAATTACAAAAAACACGAATATCTTCGATAAATAGCTCACACAGTCCGGACGAAAAACGTGATCGCGCATAGGTCGATGTTATCGTCACGGATCGTGACGATACATCGTATCGGTACGCAGCCGATCGCGAGGGAAAGAAAAACAAGAAGAAACGAACCCATCAGTCGTTAATCAACTTCCGCTTAGTCGCACGCAGCGAGAGGATCGAATAAGAACGCGAGAGGGTGACGATCAGGAGGAAAGGGTAACCGGGAGCAATGTTAATTAATTCGAACGCGTTTTTGATACACGAGCCATCTCTCTCGTACTTTCTCGACACATAACCCGAATTATATTACATTATATTATTATTATACATTTTCTCCGAAAGGATTATTCAATGTGGAATATCGAGAAGAAAGTGTGCACGAGAGAAAAATATGAATAAAATATACAATCCATTTACAATATTTTATGCTATAAATAATGCATAAATTATTGATTATATCATGTTTAATTAAATACTTCATACACGTACGCAGAACTTGAAAATAAAATTTTGAAAAAAAACATTATGAAATAATTACACGAGAATTGCAAAAACTCATGTGTCTCGTTATTACGTATAAGTAAAAACTGATTGGGCGTTTCAGAGTCGATTCGAATTTGCTGAAAATTAAGATAGGCATGTTATTAACGATTCGAGTAAAATTTTCCGCTCGGAAAAATTTACTGAAATGTTTGGGAGTCTCGGTACCTACGAATTCATAGCAAAGTATAGAGAAAACGAGGTATAGAGCGGGGCTATATAATATTTCTCGGTTTTAATCGATAAGCGCGCGCGCGCCGTATAATATTTTCGTGGTGCGGGCGCGCGAGCGGTGCTGCGGCCCTGTGTGACTCGTGTAATTGGCTCCCAACTGGACTTCAAAGGGTGCCGCTCTCCTTCATCCGCGCCGCCGTATACGAGTGCGCGAGCGAGAGAAGAAGAAACGAGCGAGAGAGAAGAAAAAAATGAGCGAGATAGAAGAATAAAATAGAAAGAGAGAAGAATATATAAGCGAGAGGGAAGAGCGAAGGAGCGAGAGAGGAGGATAAAAAGAGAGAAAAGAGAGAGAGAGAAGAAAAAAAGGAGGGAAGAATAAAAGAGAAAGAGAGAAGAAAAAATAAGTGAGAGAGGAAAGAATAAAAGAGAGAGACGAGAAGAAGAGAAACGAGGAGGAAAAGAGTCGGAGGTGGCGATGGCAGCCTCGTGGTGGTGGAAGCGCGAGGAAGGAGTATAAGGCACCGACGCCGCCACCAGGAACGAGCACGGCGCGAATGAGAGACGAGGATGGCGAGACTTCTGAAAATTATACGTGCCATGCGCCCGCACTCGCGACTTCTCGCTTCCTTCGCGAGGAAAAGAGAAAGAGATAGAGATGAGAGAGAGAGAGAGAAATCCCTCTCTGACACTTCAACCAAGACAGAGACCCCGATACTCGATAAACTAAAAGTTTACTCACAACGAATTTTAACAAATTAAGAACATTTCGATGTTCTTTTCGTTCTCAGGCTTTCACTTTTTCTATTTTCACTTTGCAAATATTTGTCTTTGAAATATTTTAGTAAACAATTATCAGAGTGCTTTTTACGTTTTTTCATAAATAAATTCCACGATAAATGTTTTTAAGATACGGATTGCCGGTGAGTGACATTAAAGTCTAATTATTTAAACAAACATAAACTTTCTTTGCCTCCCATCCCCCCTACAGAGGCTTGGCCCCTTGACCATATGAGAGGTTTATAGACCGACTCCCAAATTCAAAATTTTCAATCTCTTGAAATTGTAAACTTTGATTCTCAATATCTTTGGAGGGGGTGGAAAACTGATCCATGTGACGGGGTACGATGGGGCTTTTTTCCCATCATTTGCTCCATCCCCACTTTCTTTTGTGTACATTTCATATTTTAATTTGTTAAAAACACAAACTTTGATTCTCAATACTTTTGGAGTATATCAGTATTATCCACCCACTCCATAATTTCCCATGCACACACCTCATCCAAATCGGTGGTGAGGGAAGTGTAATGAACATTTACCAAAATTTTTTTTTGAAGGCGATATCACAAACTCCCAGTTTGCATTT
This sequence comes from Cremastinae sp. B BG-2022a, assembly GCA_030522605.1. Taxonomy (NCBI): domain Eukaryota; kingdom Metazoa; phylum Arthropoda; class Insecta; order Hymenoptera; family Ichneumonidae; species Cremastinae sp. B BG-2022a. The sequence continues at coordinate 13,047 of JAPYYX010000403.1, read as the reverse complement.
CCAAAAATTATTCCTTTTTTAAATTCTTCGTTAAAAAATTATCCGTTGCATTATTCAATTGAAAAATCTCGAATAATTAAATGTAATTAAATAAATTGAATAATTAAGAATATTTTTTTACTAGTTGAAATATAAAAAGTTATTGTTCACGTTAAAAAAATAGATTTCCATCATTGTGCCAGTTATATCGAATTGATAATTTCCATCGATTTGTTTTATTTCGTTTTTAACGAAAATCGTATAGTTGTGAGAGTCGCCTGTTGGTTGGCAAAAGGGTTGAGTCGAGGCATCGATAAAGGTGAGAGCGAGAAGGCACCTCGCGAGGAATACACGAAGGAAAGCGCGCAAAAGGATCGCTGATGGAAAAGAAAGGTAGAAGTGTAGCAGCGCAAAAAAAGAAGCCACTATCGGGGCGTGCGCGTTGTACTCAGTTAGAACAGCGTAGACAGAATTAACTAGCCAAGATCAAAAGAAAAGATTATAATAAAGAAAGACGTCTGAAAAAATTAGGGCAAACGATCACGAAATGAGACGAATAAAAAAAAGAAGACAACAAATTGAAATAATTATGAACATAATAAATTACATAAAAACTCTGTAAAAGCAAACACGATTTATGTACATAAAAAAATAATTAAATTCGAGTCGTATCGGGACGAAATTCGAGATCGAAATAAAACTTGCTCATTGGATCCCATGTCATGTACGAGCGCCGTCCTGTCACGTCTCGTTAATTCTGTGATTATGTCGATTGGTCCAAGAGCATGCTTAATTAACCTTTCGCTTTCAATAATTATGGATACACGAGTACGCGAGTGTGACACGTGTGAAATTAAGCATTATCCAACTTACATGGATATCATCGATTTTCCATTTAGTCGCCGATTGCCCAAGAATACATCGATCTAAAATGCATACAACGTGGAGATTTCAACTTCTGACAGATCTTTCATTTATCTGTCATCGTTATCAACCAGAATTTCTTAACCTTTTCCACACCAAATTTTTAATTTCTCGTCATCAGAATTGCTTGATCGGAAATTATTCAAAGACCTAACGAAAAATGATCAATTAAATATTTATTCACAAACTAAAAAATTATTACATAATAATTATTTAATTTGAGAATTCAATCAGAAGAAAACTATTAAAAATAAATGAAACTCGTTTTATAAAAGAATTAATAAACAAAACGTTCCAAAACGTCATGTATCCTCTAACCTCTTGTAAACTTTTGAAGAGATCTTCTGTCCTATGAAAAAAATAAGGAAAACAGTCGCACGTGACTTCCGTTACCGATGTCCCAATACTTAACGTATGAAATACGTATATCTATATGTTTATGTTTCGGTGAGATTGAACGAGCCCTTTCCAAGTGCGGATAATGAGAAAGAGGAAGCAAACTCGGTCGCGAGGTCGGAAGGGAAGAAAAAGAGAAGCGAAGGAGGAAAAGGGATCGGGTAACATGGAGAGAGTGAAGGAAAGAGAGCGAGAGAGAGAGAGAGAGAGAGAAAACGGAGTTCACGGGGCCCGTAACCGGCGTGTGTGCCCTGGAGTTCGCGTTTCGCGTTGTCGTCGTCTGTCGGGCTCGATACGCGCCGCGAAGCGTCGCAAAACGGCGCTCTCCGACTCAAAGCGGCCGCACTCGACGTCGCCTCTTCTCCCGTCTTTTCCCGTTTGGCTCCTTTCGTGGTATCGCGTGGTCGCTAACTCGTTCCCTCTTGTCTCATTTTCTCTCTCTCCCTCTCTTGTTCTCTCATAACTGCAACGCTATTAATTGGACAGCGAGAGCTCCGGGCCCAGGGCCTTCTTTTCATCAATCATTTTTCGAAAATAATCTTCCGAGACCGCCAGGCTTGCCGGAAATCCCACGGGAGACGTCCAGCTCCTTCAAACTTTTCCCCGAACGCGAGTGACGCCTGTTACGAATATCAAACACTTGTCATAACTTATTTAAATCTGTATTCGCGTCTAAAAAAAGTGAATTAATGAATTTTATGTTTGAAAGTTTTATATTGTTAAATAATATAATATTTTTCGTCCTTTGAAAATGAACGAGAATCCTGATTACTGCACTTATTTTCATTTTCAAAATTTGTCTAAATTTGCCTGACATCTCAAAAAAGAAAATTGATCAATTTTTAATGTTTTCGAATTTCATTTTATTGAAAAAAAATATATACATATTTTTCGTTTTTTTCAGAATCCAAGGACGAGATCGAACAGATGCACATTCGAATGCGAATTCCGTTGAATTTTGAGAGAGAATAAAAGCTTTGCGGAAGGATATGATATAAAGCCGCAAAAGCCATCACCGCAGAGCCTTTCGCTTTCCTGATTACACTTATTTTGATCATTTTTGCGGATGGTCCCTTATCCCTCCGGGGCGATCGAGGAAATATGGAACGACGACTCATTGACCGTGACGAATCGATCTTGAGCAATCAGCGAGGATTTCGTGGCGTTTTATATACACCGGTTGGATCGTTCTAAAAGTTATTTTATCGCTCATTCTAAAAAGTTATACGCTCTATCTTTCTCTCTCTCTCTCTTGCACAAATACATATCGTATACATATATTTATTATATATTTGTCTCTCTCACTCGCCGTCTCATATACTCTCGACTATTAAATCGTAGTCCCATATAATAATCGGCAACGAAGCAACTATCACTTTGCATCTAAAACGAAAATGAAAGAGGAATCTCGTTAGCGCGTCGTACCGTTACCCAATTGGTACGAATAAGATCCACTTTTGCCATCACGTTGCTCATGTATATTGTATATAAGTGTTTTTATGTATATATAAATACATATAAATGCGTGTATCGATGTATATATATCTTGTTATTAATTAATTCTATTCACGCGATCGTCGGGTAGAATTCTTGGTCTCCTAAACAGGTAGCCAACAGAACGTTTTTTGCCGTCTAAAAATACAAGTGAAAAAAAATATATATACGTTGTTGGATGGAGGAGAATGAAACGAGTGTAAGAAGCAGAAATAAAGGAGGAGAGAAAATAAAAAAACATGAAGGTATAAAAAATGAGAAAAATTGAGTCGAGCATTCGACCGGATCCACAGATCCGTCTCAATCAGCTACTTCTCAGGAGAAATGTAAGAAAGAGATCGAGGAAAGAGAAAGAGAGAGAGGGAGGGAGAGAGAAACGCGAGAAGAAATCGATAGATCAAGGCAACACCTTTTGCCGACCGGCTTTTGACGGAACGCGTTCGGCAGCCGCGGTTTTCCTCTCGAGATCGTTCTCTCTTTTTTTTCGCTTCGTATCTCTTTCTTCAGCCATCTTCCAGTCGAAGCTCGCCTGATCTTTTTGATGAGGTCTCAGTCAATTTGTGAAAATTATCTCGCTGATTTTTAGCGTAATCGTCACATTTTGATTTTTTACTCGCGATTAGTAAGTCAGATTTTTGATGGATTCTCTAATCAAAATAATCAAAAAGAAGCTAAAAACAGAAAAAATTAATTAAAAGTTTCTTCGCGTCATCTATGAAAATTATTCACTGATTTTCTGACAAAAAATTTACTGCCTGTATCATTTTTAAGTTGAACAAAATAATTTATTTTCGTATTCATCAAATAATTTATTATCATTATGTCAAATATAGATATAATTTTTTTTAAAATCGAATTTTTATCTCATGAAACAAAAAAGTATTTTTACGTATAATTTCTATTTAAAAATACACAAATTGACAGATACACTCTTTTACATGTCAGAGACAACGTGTAGAGATACAAATCTACAAGTTGTACGAAATTTCGTTGGGATGAAAAATCGTGGGGAAATAAGGCTCGCGAGTCGAGGGAGAACGCCTCGTATATAAATTAGTAACAGAATGGCAAAAGAGAGGGAGAGAGCGAGAGAAAGATAAAGAGAGAAACAGATAGGGAGCGAGAAAGAGGGATTGGGAGAAAAGGAGAGATAAAGAAGAAACGAGGATGGCCGCGCGAAGGATGTTACCTTTGATGGAGAGGACTAAAGAACCTCTATTAAGCTTCAAAACACTACCGGCGCTCTAATAGCGACCAGGGACGAATTCCGTAAAAAAACGAAGGAGAGAAAAAATAAAACAAAAAATAATTCTCCCACAGATATGCTCGCGCTCTTGAATGAATTCTTTTCTCTTGTACTATCGATTAACCATCTCGAGACTCGTGTCAAAAACACAAAATTGCGGTTAACGCATCAAGGACGAAAAATTAGCGAAACAATGTTAGAAAAAAAGGAATTTGGTATAAATTGTAGACGATTTTTTTACGATAGAAAAAAAAGAGAAAAATGAACATTTTACAATGAATTCTTTCCTCCTGTACGATCAATGGCTATATATTTCGACTTCTGCCTAAAACACGAATTTGCGATTAACGCAATGAATAATTATCGAAACGAAATAAGAAAAAGAATAAATTAAATTATTTACGAACGAATTTATTTATAGCAAAGATCTTAAATATTTCTCAAAGAATTCTTTCCTCTGTTTTTACGATCGATGAATGACTCGTGTCCTAAACACGAAACTGCGGTTAACACATTAAAAGTGAAAAAATGAGGATTTAAAAAACAATAAATTGTGAACTATATGTATCACGATAAAAAATGTAGAATATTTTTGAGTAAATTCTCTGTTATTTTACGATTGATTAATTATATGTTGACTCCAATTCTAAACGCGTCAAATTTAACAAAAATTTGGATTATTTATGAAGCTTTGATTTTTTAAAAATATTTAAAATATTCTAACCTGTCAGCTTTATAAAATTATATGTCACGATATCACGAAATTTTTCCTTAATAATTAAATATATCTTACAAGTTTTTTGTTTGTTTCAGAAGTAACGAAGGATTTTTGTTCCAAAAAAGAAGCGACGATTAAAAATCATGAGCATCATTCGGTGAGTGACCATATCAGAGTCCCAAAAAATTGATTAAACGTCTGGATAAATAAAGAACATAACGAAAGAGAGACAGAGAGAGGGAGAGAAAAAGAGGAATCCGGTTATGAAGAATCGTTTTAACTATTTATTGCATGTCCAAGGATAATTAGGCCGTCGGTCTCGCGTTTTCGTTCGTATTCTTATTAATTCCGTCGCGATGGACTGAAATGAAGAAAAAAAAACGTGGCAAAAGAGCAAAAAAAAGAGAGAAAGAGAAAGCACACGGTAAACAAAATTCGACGTCTATACGCGACTCGTTAGCGCATGAACGACCTTTTTCGTATTTCGAGAAGAAACTGAAGAACGAAAAAAAAAACCAAGAGCGAGAGAGAGAGAGAGAAACGGAAAAAAGGATACATGAGAATAAAAATGGTAATTTGCCTAATGACTTATAAAATGTTGGTCGTTCCGAGTGAGAGGCTTAACGGTTTAATTGCCGTCTCGATTATGCCTTTTCAACGCCCGCCAAAAGTCAGCCCCGGCCGAGCCATTGCGCGAGGGGAAATGCCGCGCGATCGCGGACAACACGTTTTCGCATCTCGAACGTTGAACCTTTCCTCTTTTCTCCTCGCGAATGAGAGAAAGAGGCGAGAGGATCGAACCGCGGGATCAAAAAATATGAATTTATACCTCTCTCGGGATATGTTCCAATCCAAACACGAATGCGCGGAGGGACCGAAAAAACGACACTCAATCGATCACCCTATAATTCGAATCTATTCGAGATAAATTTGAGATAAAAGAGAGCGACGAGGCCGGGGAATCGAAAAAGGAGTAGTCGATGGTGAAAATAATGTGTATACATTATTTTGCATGTATATCATTAAAAAAAGAGCGATAATATAAAATAAAAAACAGCAAAAATGAAACGCGTAATCCGGCGTGTATCGACGAGGAGCGACTCGTCGACTCGTTCGGCAGCTGTTCTCAAAATTTTGTGCCACTCGCCGAGAGAAGTAAAATCTTACAACTATAAAATTAATAGCTGAGATACGTAAGCGCGCGTTACGGCAACTCCTCGATCACGTCTAATTTTCCGTCGTTACTTTGATCCTCATCGTTACGGACACTCGTTTCCACTGGACAATGAAACTTTCACGAATCATCGATTATACACTCGTTCTCGGATCGTACGACGATAATTGGCGAATCGTTCGCCGTTCATCAAAGCGCGATGAAAATACGAGTGTTGATAATCAATAAATTAAGTTTTAATTCTAGCTTAGAAATACATTTTTTTAATGAATTAAAATATTTTTAAAAATCTTTTATTATCGATTTTTGTCGTCATTTATTTTTTAAAATTCTTTTTAAATTTAATTTAATGAATATCTAACCAACGTTATTTGAAAAGTTAATTATTTTCTAAAATATTTTTTATAATTGAAATTCTTTCTCAATTTTATGGTTCGAGCCAGTCAAATCGGTTTGAAGTATCCATCGAACTTAACACTTGGAACAAAAAATGTCGATGCAGGGAAAAGAACGTTGCCCGGCAATTCTGGAGGAAAAATAAAAGAGGAAGGTGGATGGCAGGTTGAATTTTGCTGCTGTTTCTTATCTCCCGTTCGCCTCTTCTTCAAACTCGTATACGCGCGGTGCGCGCTCTATACCGAAGCTTTTTATTTTATTACTATATCATTCCGTAATGCGCGCAACCCTCCTGCTCGCCGGGGAAACGTTGCCGCTTTTATTACGTGCCGTTGTCGGCATCCTTTGCTTTAATTACCCCGCTTTTTTCTCCCTCTCTCTCTCTCTCACTTTTTAAAAAGGTTTTGTTACCTTGCTCCGAGACGCGAAGTCTGGACATTCTAGCCGACCGGAGCGTTCACCGATTCTCACATTTTTTGGAAAATTTTTCTTTTGCGTCGAATCAGATTTTTCTATACAAAACGAATTTTCTTCATTTTTGTTTCATTCTCCAGAAAGGTCCAGAAATAGATACAAAAATTTTACATTGCGATTTATCTCTTATTATTATGATTCAGACATAAAATATTTAAGAAATTATAATTAAATAAATATTAGAATAATATATTGTGAGTTTTATTTTTTTACTGTTGGGCAGATTTTATTAAATCAAAATTTCTTTCACAGTTGTGTAAATTTTTAATGAAGTAATTTTTTTTAGTTTGAAATTTGGGGGAGTGTAGGAGTGACACACATTTTTAGGGAGAAAACGAATTTTAATTGTTCATTATTCAATGAAAACTCGTGTTTCGAGGTACAGGATCGTTAAATATAAAATCGAGTGTTGAAAAATTCCGAGATTCGGAATATCGAGGTCCACTGTTCTCCAAATTACTGGCAATATAAATGTTTTTCTATTATACCGTAATATTGGTCCGATGGGTTCACATCTTTCCGAGAAGCGTGTAAAAAGGAGGAAAAAAGTATCGGGAGAGGCGATCGCCGAGGTTACTTTCGAGACAAAGACTCGAAGATCGATTTTTTCTGACTCTCTCGGCTCATTTTTATTATTTTTCACGGATCCACGCGAATGATGAGCTCATTCGATGGATAATGACTCTTCAGAAGGACTCAATTTACTTTTTCAGCGATGCGAGAGTGCCGCTCGGCTTGCTCGCCGATGGCGAATATCTCTCGCCCGAGTCCAGTCGTTCGTGAATCACTTTAAACGGACATTTTCAGTCGAGGAGAAATCCATTTATTCGTGTTATCGAGTACATTGTATTTTCTCTTTTCATTTCGTCATTCATCGTCGCCTTTAACGGAGCACTAACGATCGATAATTAAATACTCTGTCAACGGTGCGAACTTGGAGATGAAAAAAATATAAAAAAATCGTTAATACGAGAATTCCTTTTCTCGGCATAGATATTCATTCCAGAAATCCTCATTTTTTCTATTCGCTCGTAAAAATGTATCAGGATAAAACGGGCCGTTTGAAGAAAAGCCGTCACTCACGTACCGAGAGGCGCGCAATAAAAAATGATGAATATGCCGCGAATTATTTTCGATTTATGTGCAAATTCGTAAAATTGTAATCGAATCAATTAACATACGAACAGGCTATAAAGATAATCAAATTCGATTAATCGCTCCTTCATCTATCTCTCTCTTTTTCTTCGGAAATATAATTTCCATTCGATCGTGTCGGGCGGTCGAGGGAGTTAACATAATTTACTGGTCCGGTTTTAACGAACCTCGTTGTCCGATTTGATCGAGAGCAAACATTCGATGGACCCGATCGGATCGAACAAAGCGACTTTTTGTTTATTAAAAAGAGAGGAGAGAAAAAACTGATAATCCGTAAAGTTTTTGTCCGAAGAAGACGTTCTGGCAACGTCACGTTCCACGATCTTTTTTGTCCTCGCTTTTGGGATCCGATGCTCTCTCTCTCTTTCTCATTTCTCTCTCGCTTGGATCGCTAATTGATTAATCATGATCCCGAGAATACGAGAAATCTCGACGTGAATCTCCCGCGCCGCCATGTTCATTCTCCGAGGAAGAACGGAAACGCGAAGAAAAATGTGGAAGGATTCTCGAGGCAGGATATATCATCGCGTCTTGAAAATCACTCTCGGAGGGCGTGATCCCGGAGAGTGGTCTTCGTGTAGCTCTGCCGCCGATCAAACTTCGCGTTATTAATTCCTCCCGTAATCGATTGAGAGAATTTTTTAATTAGGAATGAAAGGCACGGGGCTCCGTCGTTTATTTTTAAATGACACGAGAAGTCTTTTTTTTTCTTGATGCTTTTTGTTTTCCTTTTTTCCTTTCCTCTCTCGCTCAGCTCTCGCCCCACAGCGATTGACTCTCGTTCGTCACACTTCGTGGACTTAATGACTAAATCTTTTTTCCGAGAAACTTCTATACCCAAACTCGTTGATTTATTTATTGGCAATTATCTGTCAAACGGTAACCTTGGGCATATAGAAATAAAAATTTGAGCGACTTTTTTGTTTGAAGTTGGGAAAAATTTAACTCGAATGGAAATATTGAAGGATTTTCTCGATGGCAGTCAATTATCACCTCGAACGACGTGCCATATAAGTGTTTGGTTTTATTTTTTTTAGATAAAAAAGATACTGAAAAATGTTTTGAATATCTTTAAAAACATTTATTTTTTATTTTTTGTGAGTATCTGGATGACGATGCAAGAAATTGAAACTGATAGAGATAGGTTGAAATAAATTATTGCATATTTCTTTTTTTATTGCCAAATTATTATTGAATGAATATTGAAGAATTTTTCATTGAATTCAATTTACAATTTTCCAATTATTTTTTATACAAAATTTCGAATTTATTTTTCACATGATAAATACAAAATTTGTTCTACAGATTTTTTCAAATTTGACTTCATGTTCTGAAACTAAAAAGACGACATAAAAACAATAATGATGATGACTTAATTTAAAAAAAGACAAATACTTGCTTTTTGTTTAAAATTTCTAAATTCGTTGTTAGTATCCCTAATCGGTTCGAATTATAACCTTCGAATAAACATCTGATAAAAACTTCCCATTTTTCTTTCATAGTTTAAAAACATAAATGTGTAGCGAGCATCCAAAGAGTTCAGAATTCCCCTTTATTTTGCGGATGTGTCGAAGAGGATGTAAAAAATCTCGGAGTAAGAACGCGCAGGATAAAGAGCAAGATTGAACGTGATGTTTGGCTTGGAAGAAAAGGCCGTTTGCGTCTTGGTGCCCACAGAAAATCTCAATCACGATGTAGTCTCGCATCAGACGAGAAAGACAGAGAGAGAAAGAGCGAAGCTCGAGAGAGAGAGAGAGAGCGAGAGAGGGAGAGAGAAACAAGAAGAAGAAGCGCGTGCAAGGGAGCGAGAGAGAGCGACAGAGAAAGAGTTTCTTTCGTACCGATCGCTCTAAAGCCGTTCACCGATTGGCCGAGGGGCGTTCAAAGAAAGCCGCCGCCATGACTCGCGCCCGCGCTCTCGGGGCTCGGCCGCGCGCTCTTTTGTTTGTGAAACAATGGCGCGCGATCCCCGTATATTTGCCACGTACCAAGAGAGCCGAGCGGCGACGGAGCGCGCGCGCGACCATGTTCGACCTTTTATCCCGGCGCACACGGATGTGAAACGGTAATCCATATTGGTTACTTAATCTATTAGGAAAATTAACGTTCTCTCCCTCTCTCTCCGTGAGGAGAGCGCGTCCTCTCGCGGTTCTCTCTGATCCGGTGTAAGCCGACTTCAGGTGCGAGCGATAAGTAGAGCGAGCCGGGAGAGAGAAGAATTCATCGTCTCGATCGGAGAGCCGAGCACCGAGCCCCCGGGGCATTGAAATTTCAATTATCTCGAATTAGGATCATTAGAAAAACAATTTCTTGCCGAAATGGAGAGCACACGGAGATCTCGCGCGTGGGATTCTCGCACCTGCGGGATTTTCTCGCCCGTGTCGCTCCTCGGTCTCTCTTGTCTCCGCGATCGATGCCAAGCCCACGCGCTTATCGCTTCGCATCCGGGGCTACCGAGGACAACCCCCTTGCCTCGCTTCATTAAATTTCGCCCTGATCTCGAAAGCTCGATAGCCACTAATGAGTTCTCTTCTTAATGAAATAATCGTCGGATTGCCGCTCCCTCTCATTTTCTCGCTTCGATCCGAGAAACCCGATCATCTCCCTAGATACGAGAGAAAAAATTATCCGCGCCGTTTAAATCGAAACTTTTCTACCTGAGAATTTTCCGACCACCAGCAGCAAGAACTCTTTCAGGATCTTTCAAATCTCTTTTTTTTTCTTTCGCTCGCCTTATTCCCTCTCTTGCTTCAAACAAAAGCCGATTAGGACGTCGCGCGACTTCGCGCCCTCTTTTTCCTTTCGACCGAAAATTTACCCGACATTAAATTTTGAGCGACGGCTGGATGGGCGGCCCGAAACGATCCCGAGGTGTTGAACGATCGATCAGATAAGCTTCGCCCGTCACCTCTTCGACCCACGTGAATTCGTTCACTAATTTTCACCTGTTCAAACACTTTCACCCGGCGGTGACGAAATTTCGATCTCCCGGAGTCTTTCCTAGATTTTTTTTTCCCATTCGATGTTTTCAAAAGTGGCGTATTAATTTCTTTAAAATTTGTTTAAACAATGGGTCGAGTCATGGAGAAAGTTTATTTTTTAATGGACTTCATTGTGCTTGACTATTAAAAAAAAGCGTGCTCGGCCTAATTATGACTCGGGAGAGGTAATTATTCGATTATACACACCGTGCTTGTGCAGAAATAGCAAAAAAATTCGCCGGTCGGGAACAAAAATCAACAGGGATTTATGGTCCATTACGATTCGTTTCACCGAGAGAAAATTATCGCAGAAAAAGACGACCGTACTGCCATCTATCGAAACATTTTGAAAATCAATTCGAGAGTAAGTCACAGTAAAAAATCGACCGTACCGACCGAGAGTAAACGCGTGAGCTACTGTAGATAAAACAGATTTCTAGATACCTACAATTATTTTTGTCGATAAAGCAGGGACATTTATCTGTAACAGGTAACTATAAAAATCTTCTTGACCGACGGTTGATAAAAACATAAATTTAATTTTTTTTCAATAAATTCTTTGTGGAAGTTGTTTATGTGTGATTTTTCGTTGCTATCGTAAAATTGGGAAGTTTCATTATAATTATAAATATGAATACATTTTGACCAAAAAAAATTGATGGTATGCATTAAGAATTTCCTCAACAATCGATAAGGAAGAAAATAATAACAAAAAATATTTATTTAATCAAACAATTATCAAAAATAATTCATTTGCGATTTTTTATGACCAAAATAATTGTTTTCAATTTTATATCTAATTCGAAACCAATTTCTGAATGTTTAGTAGAAATCGCGGGAAGAATTTTTTTTTTGCCTATTTTTTTCGAATTCTCTCCTTACATCGATGAGCGATAAAAAAATATTAGGATCTCGAATGAGGCTTGAGAAACGGAGAAACGAGTTGAAAAGCGTTCAACGACCGGGCAGACTATCGAAACGAAAACCGAAGCGTAAATGTAAATTGAATAACAATCGGTAGAAACGGCTGTCACTCCGAAGACGAGTTTCCTCGACGAGGCAGTCATCTGGCTCCGCGCGCCCGAGGCTCGTTTATTTTTCCAAAATGGCTGCTAAAACGCCGCACCTTCCTCCTTTCTTCCTTTTTGCTTTCTCTTCTTCTTCGTTCGTTATTTGCGCATATTTATAGAATCGTTGTCTCAACGCATAACGAAATAATTGACTCGCGATCGTACAAATTAAGTTCTTCAAAGTTGCGGGCCATCTGTCAAGATGTTTTCTGAATATATTTTCCTAAAAACAATTTGTTTTTCAAATTTAATAGTGTACCAGGTTTTAAATTAGCGAACATTCATATTTTGCATTTCTTTCTAGGTCGCTTTTTATTGACTTTTTTTCACGTTCAAAAAAATCTTGACACGCTCTCATATAAAGGCGACCTTGTATATGAAAATATAAAAACTACGAGTAGGAGAAAAAAACGTTGACTGGAATTATTCGCCGGAGCATGTGCGCGCCTTCTATTTGTCCGAGTGCCCGAGTAGACCCTTTACGACGAGATACTTTTTTTTCTTCTTCTCGTATTCTCCTAGGCTGAATAAATTTGAAGTGCCACTCGGCGGAGTACGCGCACACGCACTCGAGAGATCTCATTTCAGAAACATCCTTCTCGTGCGGATTTTATTCCGATAAATTCACTATATAAAATTTTGATCTACCTCTCTGATCAAATTCTAAAAAAATGTTTTCATCTGATCACTAATAAAATAAAATGTTTTCTGACGTAATTATACACACATAATCATACAGAATAATATGCAAAATTAAATTTAAAATTATATTGTTAAAATTGATAAATTTATTTATTTACTAGCAGGTTGTAGTGGCTCGGCCGCTTCGCGGCCTCGCTACAATTATTAATTACAAAGTTATTAGTAAGAATTTGTCATGAAAAAATGTGGCAGCAGAACTTGAATCCAAACATCACTTTTTTTGAAATTTGAAAATTATATAGCAAGTTGCAGTGGCTCGGTCGCTTCGCGGCCTCGCTATAATTATTTTACAAAGTTATTAGTTTGTTTTTAGCTGTCACATGTTTTCATGACAAATT